>UYYA01004242.1:0-137957 GCA_900624975.1 Angiostrongylus costaricensis
CTCGTGTCTGCTTATTGATGAAAAACATTGAATTATCAATTAATGCCGAGGTTAACAGAAAGTCGGTCATGGGAAGGCCGAGTGAGTTGCTATCAACTTGACCTTTCTAGGCTCTGAAGAAGGCGAAATTCGCCGAAACGTCAGCTTAATCGTGAACAAAGAATAGTAACACCTCGCGTTTGCTCAACAAAAATACGAAGAAAATCACTTGATCAATGCCGAGGNAACACAACGGAGAAGATTTTGAGGTAGGAGTCACTATCCTTACGCAGGAATCGAAAACATCAGCGCGAAAAACTCTTGAAGCGTTTTGGATCAATGCCAAAAATTCAAAAATGAACCGCAAGGAGGAGTGTCTTGTCATCACGCGTGACCTAGCGCCATACCTCAGGCTGATCCAATGATCTGACATGGACCCAGTTATCGACCATGTATTACTCTGTGCGGCGGCTATCCACCAACTAACTTAAATACTTACGACAAATAAACGGTAGGTGTTTGAATGAAGCTGTTTCTTATGCGAACACAAATCGATTTATCAAGTTTTATCTGCTAGGGTTATGAAAGTGTTTGGCTGAGTAGATCGCATCTCAATTTGACCTTTCCAGGCTCTGAAGAAGGCGAAACCGCCGAAACGTCAGCAATTGTGTTCTAATAAATTCTATATTAACAACCTCGTGTCTGCTTATTGATGAAAAACATTGAATTATCAATTAATGCCGAGGTTAACAGAAAGTCGGTCATGGGAATCTTTGTTTAGTTATGGAGGCGTCTGGCCGAGTGAGTTGCTATCAACTTGACCTTTCTAGGCTCTGAAGAAGGCGAAATTCGCCGAAACGTCAGCTTAATCGTGAACAAAGAATAGTAACACCTCGCGTTTGCTCAACAAAAATACGAAGAAAATCACTTGATCAATGCCGAGGTTAATAGAAAGTCGGTCGTGGCAGTTAAAGCAGGAGCCTTGGCTGGTCTAATGGATAACAGGTGAAGTCTTGATTATGGTAATCTAGAGTTCAAACTCCAGTTGAGGTTTCGAGCTTTCCTACTATCTCAGCATCCCTGCGGTTGTTTTACTAAAATCTAATGGTTAAAGCGATGCATCAACTTTCTAGGACAAATGCTTTCATAACCTCAACGGAAGAAAAGGGAAGTCGAAGCACATACCCTCTCATGTAGGCTCTGTGCGGTTGTTCTTTATCAGTAAGTGGGAGACTCTAAGAAAGCGATAGTGTTTGATGAAGTTGTCTCCACTGAGGTTGTTGCTTAGGTTCCAGAGATTTTCCTTTGGGGATATGGAAGTATATGGATTTGGAATCGTTTCAATCAACATAACCTTCATAATGCTCTGAAGAAGGTGAAGTTTACCGAACCGTCAGCTTTTGTAGTTAGATAAATACTACAATAAGACTATCATCCTTGCTTATCAAGAAACCAGTAAACCATTGCTAAACTCCAAGGTCGGTGAGAATTCGGTCCTGGAAATTTCCCGCGAATGATTAAAGCTGAATACCTCACGTATGCACTACATATTGAAGAAGTGTAACAAATCATTGGCTTAAAATCTTTGAAAAGGCCACAATGTCCTCTTTCACTAGGAAAAAAAACAAAGAAAACTCAACTTGTACTAGATTTGAATTGATGTAGAGAGAAATATAACAGACTTGAAAGGATGATTGAAAGTGTCAGAAACTCTGCTAAGCTAAGTACTAAATAACGCCTTAACAAGGCAGAAAAAGAGTAGTTTCGCTAAAACTTATTGTTTGAGAAAATCGTAACAAAAGTGGTACCTATTACTCAGTTGATACTTCATACTTGAATGGCCCGCCCTTACTGGTTGTGCAGACCCCAGCATAATCTCCATTTTTCGGAGATTTGCTGGTTAAGCCATTGTGGTTTCCTGGAATCCCGAGGTCATCCTGGTCAAAGTTTGCCCTAGGTCCTCACCGTCACAGACAGTAACAGGCTTTGTTGATCAGAGCGAGATTTGCCACCATGCGACTTTGATACCAAGACGGTGGTGGATCCTGTTACTGTTTTACTTTTAGCTAGACTTCCTGATGGGAACGCCGAACTCCTTCTCAGCTTAGGAGACCCTGCAAGAAGATGAATCTCCCGCTGTACATCGCAGTCCGACACCCAGAATCACCTCCCAGTTTCAATGAGGCGGTAGACCGTTAGAACGGGTATCTGTTTCAAGTTTTAAGTGAAAAAATAAAAATATTAGCAAACACAGTCTTCGAAAACTCGTTTGCTGAACGAATAATTCACTACTGAAGATCATGTCAGGTGAAATCAAATGAGATGGGCAGATATAAATATTTTAAGCCGGTCGTGTAACGTTACCCTCAACCAATCAGCTCATTTCATCCACTTCATCGACTGACTGATTCGTTGATTTATTTATTCATTCATTGCCCCATTTATTTATCTTGTTCATCTCGTTTACCTCATTCATATTAACCATGGCATTTGTCTCATTCGTTCCATTTATCTCACTCATTTCATTCGTCTCATCTCATCTCGTTCATTCATTCCTTTTGCCAACAACGAATCTAAGTAATTCCTGATCATTCAACATGAGATCAGCACAAACTCAATTAATCAGCAGTCAAACGTCGTCGTCGTTAGTTGGCGATTAATTTCCGTCGATCGCTATCAATCGGAATGACCTTCCCGAATTCGAAACTGCTGCTGAGTTATCACCGATTTATGCTCGATTTGCTATCGTAAATGTCTCACTTTAAACCTCACTCAAATCACATGAGAAACCTTGAAACATAAACGATTCCGTGGAATTCGTTTGCGCATATCCATTATATTTCCACGTAGAAATGCAGGGTACAGTCCGCTACAGTAACCCACATTGTTAACTCTGGTGGAATTTTATAAAGCGAACAATAAGTATTGTCCTTAATGGGCTAGTCAAATATTTTCGATGCTCTATAATCACATGAAAGAAACTGAAAGCCAAAGTTGGTATGAAACAGTCACTGAATTCGGTACAAAAATTCCCTTATGGTTGTCATACTGTGTCCTTACTACTCTCCGGTGTTACCTGATCAACCCGGTAACCGTTCTCGAAGTTACTATCTTCACTATTATCACTGTTGTATAAGTCGTTGAAAGCTTAGGACAAGGCTGTCACTCTCGTAATTAACGAGTATTTGCCTGGAGGACCAAATTAAGACGAAGTTGTCATGAAATTTTTATTCGGCCAACGCTTCTTTGTCTTCTCATTCCTCAAAGCCGCAGTTATTCGATGTAGAGGACAACAACGGTCTTGTATAAAAAGCTCGCTCCAAGTGAGGAAATTTCATTCGACTATACAACACTGTAGAAGATTTAACCTGAAAAGGGATTCGAGGACGAACGACTGTGGCCATCATCTCAGATCATCGGCTCTGAAGAATACGAAGACGTCGAGACGTTAATCATATAAGTGATTTATAACAACGTCGTGGTACCTTCATTATCTAAGAAATTCTTCACTAATCGTGCAGAGCTTTAAAAAAAGTTGATTTTTAAAGCCGCTCAGCAATTGATATCCAATACCTGTGCCAATATAGCAAAGTGATAAACTTACCAATATTTGTAGAACATGGACCCAAGGCCAGATCGAGTCGAGACTACCCTTTACGGGGGTTCACGCGTTACATACCGCAGCACTGAGGCCCATTTTTTGCCTCTCTATTAGCCAGTTTTTTTTACCTAATGCTTCCAGCAATCATCCATCAACGGGATTGATCTGGTGAACACAAACTGGCATTAAACCAGGTTAAGATGACTGAGAGAAAGGCGAAGCAAGGACCTAAGTAATGCCCTGCGTTACACGTGTTCCTCCAAGGTGGTAATCGCGATGCGACCTGACCTGGTATCCAAGTTTTGCAAATAGCTTGGCATTAAAGTAGTTGGATTTCACATCACCCTGCTGTGAAAAATAGTAATAGGCAGTAAATAAAAGGGTTCCTCCCAACGATTTACCGCCTCATCGTGGCTGCCAGGTATTCCTGGGTGTCGGACTGTAGTGTAAAGCCCTGACAAGATCTCCCAAGCTGAGAATGAAACCGGCATTTGCATCGGAAAGCGTAGCTAAAAGTAAACGAATACCAGGATCTACCACCGTCCTGGTATCAAAGTCGTGTGGTGGAAAATCTCCCTCCGATACACTTGGGCTGCAACTGCCTGTGGTAGTGAAGACCTGGGACAGACTTCGGCCAGGCTTACTTTGGGATTCCAGGAAACCAAAATGGCTTATCCAGCAAGTCTCCGATAAATGGAGGTTATGTTGGGGCCCGCTCAACCAGTGAGGACGGGTCATTCAAATATCAAGTATCAAGTAAATAAAAGGGTTAACATTATCTTGTAGACTTCTTTTATTCGCATTCATATGTTTCCAACCAACTAGATAATGAACTCCACTCAGTGAAAATGTCTGTCACGCAAGTTCTTACATAATCAGTTTATCTTTGTCGCTTTCAAATTCCACATCAGAAAGAGAACCGCTATGAATATGTGAGAAGCAGCCTACACTCAACCCGTCCAGAAATCCGAGAGGAATCGGAACGCTTAAACCTAGAATCTTCTGTAAAAAATGACGATCACCACAACAAAAGCTGTTATATTTAACACACCTATGAGACACGTGTAATAGCCACATTATGCTTCCTCTTAAAAGGTCCATTAGTAGTTTTCTTTTGAGAATCATATTAACCATTAACAAATAAAGCACAAGCCTATTGGTTCTATTGAAACCACTCAATCAATTTACGTCATCTACTATGCTCCCATTATTGATTTCGCAAATTTCCAAGGATTTATATCGATTGCACTGATGACGGTGTGGTGGAATGATAGAGATTTGCTCGTCCCGGTGTGAGCAATCTGCTGCTGAATGTGCGCGCTTCTGCACAATCCGACGGACAGCTGAAGTTGGAACTTCGTGATCTCTGCAACACAGAAAACAATCGATAATCGTGATCGTTTTCAGTCGACATGGGCACGACACTTCACACAGGTTAAAACTGGTGTCACCACATTTAGCACAGAATTTGCATGCTGTCTACCAGCGATATTTTCATCTCAAAAAATTTCAAAATTGGAAAACCATGCACATGTAATCAAAGCGCATTTTTGGAGAATTCTCACCATTATTTTGCTGGTTTGACACAGAATCAACGAATTGTATTTGATTCGGACAACTATACCTATTTGGCGGTTTTGAAATCGGGAGAGAGGGATGAAGAACCGGGAGCTATTGATCGGAAAGATAAAGAATCTGGTAGTTATTGATCGGCAATAGGTGATATAGTTAGGCCAAGAAAAACGGAATCTACAACATACTCTTTTCGTCGTTGGACAAGTCACGAAATTCTGAATTCTCTTTTTTTTAAACATTGTAAGTGATTGGCTGTTCCTGGATGGTAGGCTACACGGAGTTTGGAAAAAATGTTGGTCGGGTTTCCATGAAAATGACGAAGAAAAGCTGCAAAATGGGAAGAAAAGAATAGAAATAAGAGAGGGCTGTAGAGAGAGTTGTCAAGTTTTATTTATATCACACATCAAATCCACCGACCTGGGTTAGCAGGTCGATAGCTCAGCGGCAGTGATGCGCTTCAATACGCGTCGGGCCCAGCTCCGACTCCATACCGACTTAACCAGCTTGTCCATCGTTTTAAAGTCGGGAAATCAGCATGAGACTATTATAGCTCGCGCCCTACACTATTAAGTTGTTTAGAAATAAATGAGCGTCGTTAACGACATTATTTAATATGTATTCTTTCACTGATGAGCTTGCACGAGGTTGATAAACAGTTTCACTCGGCTATCGTTTAGACGTTCGACTTCATCAGAACCGGCGACCCGAGTCGATAGTCCACCGTTCTTCTTCGTTTCCATGTGACGTATTCGCCTTCGCATCGAGTTGTGTTTCCTCAGCGTACCATCTCTCGAAAGACCACGAAAGTCGGTTTCGAAATAATGTTACTGCTCTTGGGGCAGACTTTGGCCAAGCTGTCCTAGGGATTCCAGTGAACCACAATGGCTTAACCAGCAAATCTCCGAAAAATGAAGATTATGCAGGGGCCCGCGCAATTAGTGAGGATGAGCCGTTCAAGTACCAAGTAAATAAGTTACTGCTCTTTTCTAACTGATAATGATACCGACTTCTGCAGGATTGATTGTCTGAGAAAACAAGTTACTATCAAAGGACAATCACAGTTATCAACCATCAGCAACCTGCATAAAAGGGCATCACCAAGTGAGTATGCCTCATTCGAGAGATGGTCCGCTGAGGAAGACGCAACTCGAAACGAAGGTGAAGACGCCACATCGAGACGAAGAAAAACGATGGGCTATCGACTCGGATCGTCGGCTCTGATGAAGACGAGGACGTTGAAACGTTAGCCGAATAAGACTATTTATCAACCTCGTGTAAGCTCATTAAAGAAAGAATAGCATATTGTTTAGTAACACCGAGGTTAAACAAAAGTCAGTTTTGAAATATTTATATTATTTGAAATGTCATAACTTGCTTCAAAGAAAACTTCATTAACCAAAGTAAAAACCATTTGAATCTATATACTTTTTCCAACGGGAAGCAAATTTATTTACTCTAGTTGCATAAAATTCTCGACTGTGAGGTCGGGCGTTGTCGTGCAGAAGGATTGGTCCTTTTATGTTGACTAATGCCGGTCGTTGTTTTTAGAGTTTACGGCGCATTTCGTCGATTTTCGTTTGTTAGCAATACTTCTCTGCCGTGATCGTTTTTCTCCAGGATTCAAAAATTGTGATGAATCAGCACGGATACAGGCCACCAAACAGTCACTATAGCCTTCTTTGGTCCAATTTCGGCTTTAGGAAGTGCTGTGCAGCCTGATCACAATCCAGTCATCAGGCTTAACTTCGCTGGTTGTTGTACCGAGCTCAGTCCACTTCTCGTTGTATGTCACAATTCGATCATGAAAATGGTCGCTTTGTTTGGCAGAATAAGAGCAGACGACACTTCAAAACGGCGATTTTTTGACGATTGTTTATTTCGTGCGGCACTCACTTGTCGAGTTTTCCTCTTTCTTATGCGTTTCTAGTCAGTGAACATTGTTCCTGTGCTTACTCCAAGCTCTCGTGCAAGCCCTCGAACAGTTTTTCGCGTCTTCCACTAGTGCCTTTAATTTGTCGTCGTGAAGTTCATTGAGACGTCGGCAGCCTTCCTTATCTTCAAGGTCGAAATCAGCAGATCGAAATTTTTCGAACCGTGTTCGCACTGTTGATTCATCAACACTACCTTTTCCCCAAACTTCTTTAATGTTTCGAGCCGTCTCTGGTGCACTACGACCGAGTTTGAATTCATAAAAGAAAGTTTGACGAAAATTCTTTTTTGGCATCTAAAGCTGCAAAGCTCAAAATTGATAGAAAAAGTTTTTTTGACATAACTTTTGACAAAATATAAAGACATGATAATATTACAAGGTATAAAGAATATTTTACCGGTAAAAAAATGCTTTATAACAATAAATATTTTAAAGCGCTCATTTATTTCTGAACATCCTAAAAAAAAGCTGGCACCTGCTTGTAGTGTAGGAAGAACTGCGGAAGAATCGACTCGAAACCTATTAAGTGGCATTCAGAAGGCCAAAAAAGATCTCAAGCAGTCGGCCCTCCAAATTCGAAGGCTTTCATGTGTGGAAGGTGCAGGAAGATGGATGAATTAAATACAACTACTGGCAAAGGGCAATATGTAATGTCCGGTCGGGTAAAAGTAAGAGAAAATGAAAGATAAGTTTCTTGTGATGAAAACGAAGAATAAAAGTGCCAGTGAAGGAAAAAAGAATGCTTGAAGGATTCAGTGGTTCAAACATGGAGGATTGTGATTGTGAGGAGCAACCCCGCTGACAGGTGATTGCTGTGGCAAAAAGATCGATAGAAATAGCTGAGAGACGTGCGAAACAAAGGACCCGCATGGTGTGGTGGTGAACGCGTTACTCCCCGGAAAGGATAATAGCGCGTTCGTTCCCCACCATAGACACCTGCGGTCCAGAGTTTTGCAAATATCTCAGCAACATTGTGGTTGTATTTCGCTTAGTAACCTGCCATGAAAATTATAGAAGGCAGAAAACAAAACGTTAAAGCATAATGGAGGATTGTTTTAGAAACACGAATAGAATCGAACAAAACACAACTATCTGTTGAGAATTGCATAGCTTTTAAGTTCCAAAGTGCTTTTTTCTTTTTTTTTATTGAGCCGGTATCCGTTTTCACCTCAACAACAACACTCGGCAGGTCGTTGAAGTCGTTGCACTCGCAACAACGAACAATCACGATGATGCCGACGGTGAAGCAGAACAGGATGCTGCACATCACCACGGCGAACACGATAAAGAAGGTCTCCGATGAGGTGGCCATAACTCTGAAATGATAATAAATTGAAGGAATTTTTTAACTTACGTGAGTCCATAATAGCAAGTCCATACAAGTAAAATAGTGAAATAATGTTGCATTATATTACTATTAATGCGCGGTATATAAAGAATTTCAGAAACCTTATAAGTTGTTTCTGATAAACATTTCTCCACGATGGTGTGGGTTACAATGTTAGGAATGCGAACTAATCGAAATGTAAAGACTCTAAGATGTGCCCTTATGTTAGAATCGAAGGAGTAGGCAGTAAATAATAAGTGAAAATTGTGATTATAACTACAGCCTCCGCTTAACTGGGTTCATTATCAATTTGGGCTCCTCAGATCAATCCCGCCGACGGGTGATTGTTAGCAAAACGAAAGACCCGCATGGTGTGGTGCTTAACGCGTTAGACCCCAGAAAGGGTAATACCACGTTCGTTCCCCGCCTCAGACACCTACGGCTCGGAGTTTTGCAAATATATCAGCACCATTGAAGTTATATTTCGCAACATACTTTTGCATAAAAAAGACTGGCCATTAAATAATATGTCAAAATTATAAAAAGTTACTCTTTCAAAGAATTTATCAGTAAGAGTAGACGAGAAAAAACTAAGATTAGCATGGATGAACCGGCTAGAGTAAAACAAATCGGAAGGAATTAGAGAAAGAAAAAGTTAAAACCACACCAAATGAATAAATAAACAATTAGGAAAAGACGCAGTTCAAAAAGTCGAAGTGCTTTACAAAAAAATTTTGCGCTGTGCAAAACTAATTGGTATTCTAACTCAAATATTGGAGTCTTTATAGAATGGCGCGTGTGGCACAGTGGTCGGAGGCGCCCTGCAACATACACGTGGAATCAGTCCCCGCGCCCATGGCCCTCTAAGCCTTGCATCCCTCCGGGATCGGCAAATTGGTACCAGATTTGTCTAGGAGGACAGCAAAACTGACACGATACATCGGTTGGCCACCGCGAGTCATTGTAACGGCCAGATATGCATTCAATCACCTCCAAACGATGATCAACGAAGTCGAATAAATGGCACATCCCTCAAGGATTGATCAACGCCGACAGCTTTATTTTTTATCCTTTATATGCAGTCTTAATTCCATATAAGTGTTGTCTGAGCTTAATCTTATTCAGATCTGTGTTGATCGCGCTTCGTTTCAAGACGTGGTTAGAATTAAAGAAAAAACTGGAAAACGTGTGAAAATGTGGATTTGACCTTTGAGAAAGTTTCCGGAAATTCGCTCTAGTGCCTAATGTGCTGGAGGTCTTTAAAAAACGTCTCTGCAAAACCAGCGGAATAAAGAACAGGGACCAGAGTGCTTTATGTTGAAGAGTTGCTCAGGTAAGAGTTGGACCAACTGGACTCGTTCCAGATCTCTTGGTTGTTCCATAAAAAGTTGGCCACATCTTAACTGTGACAGTAATAAACTGTCACGTCGGAAAGAGCACAGACAAACATAAGAAAAACAAGGAAGAGGGAGAGTGGAATTCCTATGTGGTAACCAGAAGCGGGTGCATTCAACGCAATGGAAAGTACTCTGCAGTACACATTAAACGGTCCCTAGTTTTGATCTCTCGCCCCGGTCTTACGAAGCCTTCCATTCCACTAAAATCTGCAATCGTTACCAAACTTGTTAAGGACGTTAAACACTGAATTGATATGGTTGTTCATACTGTTCAGATTAAGGAGGTACAACTTCTTAATTCGCTAAGGCTTCGACGTTTTCGCCTTTTTTAGAGCCAATGTCGACAGTTCGCAGTCGTTCGTCCTCTCGTTACGGGTCTTCGTAATCGTATCAAGTAGGACACATTTTGACTGCAGCATTGCTCGCCTTTATATGCACTACGGTTCTTGACTAATGATGATTTCTTTTTAGGTCAACAATTCATGCTGTATCAGCTGGTATTAGACCAGCTAGAAAAGAGCGAAATAGTACTTTAATAAATCAACTATATACTTTGACGTTAATGATAACAATACTAAAAATACTACTCCTCTCAATGTTTTACCGCGTCATCGTGGCTGGGAGATGTTCCTGGATGTCGGACTGAGATCTAGAGCAGAGAATTCATCCCTTGGCAGGGTCTCCCAAGCTGAGAAGGAGACCGGCGTTTCCACCAGGAAGCCTACGTAAGCGTAAACGAATACCGTTATCCACCACCGCCTGGTACCAAAGTCGCACGGTGGCGAATTCCATTCTGATCCACAAGGGCGGTGTCTAAGGTGGTGAAGACCTACAGCAGACTTTGGCCTGGCTGACCTCGGTACGCCAGGGGAAGACCATGCCTAAACCAACAAAACTCCAAAAAGTGGAAATTATGCTGGGGCTCACACAACCAATGGAGAAGGGCCATTCAAATATCAAATATCAAGCTGAATGCATGTGATATGAATCTATACAAGGATATGGGCTGTCAGCCTGCAAGCGCGGTGGGCAAAGGATTAGGAAGTGTGTCACGCGGATACAAAAAGCCTTCCTTTAACGCTAACGACATATTCCAGTAAACATCCAACCGCAAGAAATCTTTGAAGCTGACACTTTCCATCAGTTCTTATCCACAAACTACGGAAGCAAACAGCAACGAAAATGAAATAGCAAGGGATCTGTTTTCTAGTGGTTTAGTCAGGAATATCGTGAGGTTAGAATCAAAAATGGGAAAGAGTCTGCCCTACCTAGCAGTATCAACGACATTTGAAGCTGGTAGATAGGTATTTCTGCTAGCCAGCATTCCAGCTCCTTGGCTGTGCTTGCTGAAAAAGGAAGATATGCAAAATAAACACGACGTAAATGTGCGTAAATGAAGAAGTAATCCAGACATTTCATCAATGCTTGTTTGAAGAGCTCGCAAATAAGCTAAGACTTCGACATCGCAAGTGGTGGACGATGTGGACACATTTCAAGTACACTAAAGGTATGGACTCAATGTTACACCAAATATAACATAAATATAGTGATTACTGCAAATCGTTTAAAAACCGTTCTGGTGGCAGAATGCATCTGGATGTCGAAATTCAATGTGAATTAGGGTCTTCCAAACCTCCCTGAGAAGATATTTGACATTTCCATCTGGTAACTCAGTTAGGAGTGAAATTGACAGCGCTGGTGGCAACGATATACTAACTAGCAGGAAAGTGGGAAGCCCAAGGAAAAAAAGTCCAGTGTTAGGAAATCTTGCCTAATCAACGAATTAATAGTCAAGGAAGTAGAAACTATGCTGGATCTGCTTGATTCATAGTGATTACTGAAGATGAGCGAGTCAAAAATTTGAGCAAAGTATGGACCAGATGTGTGGTGGTGAAGTGCGCTGCTCCCAGGTAAGGACAACAGCGCGTGTGCGTTCCCCACCGCATACACCTGCAGTCCGGAGTTTTGCAAATATCTCAAATTACATATGGACCAGATGGTTAAAAATATTTGTGCGAAAAGAGTTCTGCGAAAATAAACCAGAGGAGATGGAATGTCTAGCTCTTGTAACTCAGTTGAAGTGTATATCTCACTTATAATCCGGCTTTATACCGAGAGGCTCAGGTAACACTCAAATTCCACTTTTCCCTGGCGAGAACGAAAGCTATAACTGGACTCATTTCTGGAAAGACATGGAGTGTCGCATTGCTCTTACAATGTCCTTCAACGTCTTTTGCTCTCAGTGAAATAGTATTGGTCTCCAAAATTACCGTGGGAAGTAACTCAGAGTACCACACTTGCCGTTCATTGCTGTAGGCGACTTTGATCCACTTCCTGTATAACGAATAGTTCTGGCTAATGATGCTGTCGAAAAGAAAGCAACGGCGCCAGTTCGACCCCCTTCCCCACCTCAAAGCTCTCCAACCAGTGAGGAAATTCCTTAACTCGGCCATCTCCAAGACTGCAAGGAGAATTAACTCGACTAGCATTCTGCGACATTAGTAGAGAAGGCGAAATTCTCAAGCACTAGCTAAAACAACATGCTAAATGTTCGAACACCATTGTGGACGACGAATGCGAGAAAAAGGAATCAAATGAAAGAAGTGTTTAGATACACACAGTATATGTGACGACGGGTCATGTAAAAAATGGTAACAGTGCTGATGAAAACGGCTTCGTCTGGTAAAAAAAAACTTATTATATCAAGTTGAATGGTCAAACATAGACGTCAAAGTAGAAAGAACTGACAAACAATAAGACTAAAAAAAATTAACGAAAAGAGCTGAAGATTTTCTATGATAAGATCTGGCAAAAATTAGAAATGCACCTGTGCGCTATTGGACGCGTGTAGTGCCGCGGTCAGAAGCGCTCTGCTACACAAACATGGAATCGATCCCCGTACCCATGGCCCACCAAGCCTTCCATCCTTCCGAGGTCGGCAAATCGGTGCCAGGCTTGTCTGGGAAGATAGCAAAACTGGGTCGACACATCGACAGGCTACCGCGACTCATTGTAAAGGCCAGATATGTATTCAGTCACCTCCATATGTTGCTTAATGAAGTCGAATACATGACGCATCCCTCCGCGATTGATCAACGCCAAGAGCTTTATCCTTTTTACCTGTGCGCTTACCTTTTTCCACTGAAAACTATTCATAATGCTGCATGCAACCATGTTTCGTCGTTAGACATCTGCCACGAAAGGATGAGCCTGACGACAGGTAGATGAAGGACAAGCAAGAAGTCGTGGAGTCGGATGATACAATACTGGAAGCACGTCCTAGCAGCCGACGCATCTTATCTGGTTCAAACATGTGCATGACATTACGTTTGACGCTGACAACAGCACACATTAATAGAACTTGAGGGAGAGCTTGGTGTGAGGATCTCAACATCACTGGAACATTTAAAGCACATTAGAAGATGGAAGAAGCTAGACAAATGGTTGGCGAACGGCATTGAAAGAAGTCGCCGGTTTGTGGTGCCGTCGGTATTTCTCCTCTTCCGTGCATCCCTACCGATTTTCAGCTGTTGTTGATGTAGAATGAGAAATAGATCCTCTCCAACACCTGGCGACGACTAGCTCAGAATCGCGGCAAAGCACCGCAGCCTTTCCTAAATCCAAAATTGCGTCAGAGGAAGGTGACTCTGATCTTTGATGGTTGTTACTGCTTCTCTCTATTGCAGCTTCATGAATCTGGTTGAACATAGAAGCAGGGCCAACAAAGAGACGGAATGCATCCAGAACTTCAGCTCACCGTATTGGAAAGCAAAGAGGTACCAATCTATCATGACAACGCGCGTCTAAATCTCGTAATACCAACGTTTCAGAAGTTGAAACAGGTGGGTTACGAAACTTTGCCTCATAAACCATACTCTCATAACCTCCCACACACCGCCTATCACCCCTGCAAGGATCTCGATAACTTCCTACACGAAAAATTTTTCAGAACGAGCACTGCGCAGTACTGTCTTCTACGACTACATCGCTTCAATAAGTCAAGAATTGCTCGTAACTAATATGAATACATTTACAATTTTTCTAAATTCTAGTGGTTCTCATTCTGATCAATATAGTTCATTCTAAAGTGAGATACGTCACTTTGAAACCACGGTTAGAGGTGGGCATTAATTTTTGAAATACCCAACGACCTCATTAACTATACTCCTTAAGAGCAGTACATCGCTTGACCATCCCTATGGCATATTATCGGAAAGTTAGAATTGATGAGAAATTGCGATGGATCGAGTTCACGATCGGTGAAGACATGCAATTCATGTGTTAGAAAGAGTGGGAGTCATTATTCCGTGCTACTGTAAATAAGCACATAGTGGAAGAGCAACTCAACTAAGCTACTAAGTAATAAATACGGACTTTTGAAAAGCGTCGCATTTCTGATAAAATGGCAAAAACGAAAAATTTTGTTGGTAAACTACGAACGGACGCAGGGCTCCGTAAGCATAAGGTTTGGTGCAAGGAAAAAAAATTTTGTTAGACAAGCCGATTAAACGATATATTTGAAGACCCGACACCGATCTTTCTCCTATAAGAGTTCTTAAGCGGATTCGTTGTCAAGCTAGAGGATTAAACACGGTCCAAGGCGATCTATCACATGACCTGAAACACTAACTAATTCAGGGAATGAACCCTGCTACTTCATTACAGTAAAATGACTTTTGTTCAACTTCCAAAGTAACGCCGAGAAATTTTCTCACGCATATTTTTGGGTTTTTCGCCTGTAAGCGGATGGCATACTGCTTGGCGCATTATTTGAAGTGTATTTCAAAACAGGGGAAAAGTGGAATACTAGTTAGTATAGAAGGCCAGTCGAATTACATAAGACCAGATTTTTGTTTAATACTCTTATTTCTCCTTCATTCATAGTCTAAGCTATAGTTATAACAGTTGTCAAAAAATTTCGTCAGATTAGACAACACAAGATTTTGTTCGTTATTTTCATCTATCCCTCACACACAAGTCAAGCTACGTTCACTAAAAAATAAATATAACCGATGCCGAGATAATCGCAAAACTTAGACCCAAGGCCAGATCGAACCATCACATCATATTTCACCTCATATCTGCCGTGAAAAATTACAGTAGGCAGAAGATAAAAGGTTAACATTGTGATTTCCAGTACAACCTCGGCCTAACTGGGTTCAATGCCGATTTGTGATTCTCAGAACAATCCCACTGATGGGTGATTGCTGGTGCCACCGTTAGGTTGAGGACTAGCTGAGAGAAACGCAGAAAAAGAGCATTTGTGGTGCAATGTGTGATGCGCCAGCCACCGGAAAGGGTAACCGTGGTTTGGTATGCTCCTGAATCCAAGTTTTGCTAATATCTCAGCATCAGAATGTTTCACTTTTTATTTTCTGCCTACTACAATTTTTTACGGCAGGGTATTAAGCGAAGAACCATAACACTATGATTTCAACTAAAGCCTCAGCTTAACTGGGTTCAATACCGATGTGGGCTCTTCAGATCAGTCATGTTGACGGGTGATTGTTGACAGCACTGATCAATAGAACAAGCTAAGAGACAGGCGAAACGAAGGACCCGCATGGTGTGGTGGTGAACGCGTTAGCACCAGGAAAGGGTAATAGCGCGTTCGTTCCATACCGCAGACAACTGTGGTCCGGAGTTTTGCAAATATCTCAGCATTATCTTGGTTGTATTTCACATGATACACGATTTTATGATAGCGAAAGATTTGGCACATTAAGAAACATAACCTAGATGTTGCCACCAGCGCTGTCAATTTCACTCCTAACTCAGTTACCAGATGGAAATGTCAAACATCTTCTCAGGGAAGTTTGGAAGACCCTAATTCACATTGAATTTCGACATCCAGATGCATTCTGCCACCAGAACGGTTTTTAAACGATTTGCAGTAATCACTATATTTATGTTATATTTGGTGTAACATTGAGTCCATACCTTTAGTGTACTTGAAATGTGTCCACATCGTCCACCACTTGCGATGTCGAAGTCTTAGCTTATTTGCGAGCTCTTCAAACAAGCATTGATGAAATGTCTGGATTACTTCTTCATTTACGCACATTTACGTCGTGTTTATTTTGCATATCTTCCTTTTTCAGCAAGCACAGCCAAGGAGCTGGAATGCTGGCTAGCAGAAATACGTATCTACCAGCTTCAAATGTCGTTGATACTGCTAGGTAGGGCAGACTCTTTCCCATTTTTGATTCTAACCTCACGATATTCCTGACTAAACCACTAGAAAACAGATCCCTTGCTATTTCATTTTCGTTGCCGTTTGCTTCCGTAGTTTGTGGATAAGAACTGATGGAAAGTGTCAGCTTCAAAGATTTCTTGCGGTTGGATGTTTACTGGAATATGTCGTTAGCGTTAAAGGAAGGCTTTTTGTATCCGCGTGACACACTTCCTAATCCTTTGCCCACCGCGCTTGCAGGCTGACAGCCCGTATCCTTGTATAGATTCATATCACATGCATTCAGCTTGATATTTGATATTTGAATGGCCTTTCTCCATTGGTTGTGTGAGCCCCAGCATAATTTCCACTTTTGGAGTTTTGTTGGTTTAGGCATGGTCTTCCCCTGGGGTACCGAGGTCAGCCAGGCCAAAGTCTGCTGCAGGTCTTCACCACCCCAGGTAGTCATCGCCCTTGTAGATCAGAATGAAATTTGCCATACTGGTTTATGCAATTTTTCAGAAGTGTACTGCTATAACCAAGTCTGTGTTTTATTCCCCCAGACAAATGCAGTCGCAAATTTCTGATTCAAGAGAGATGGAAGAGTTTTGAATCCGGAAAAGTGATCGAACAAGAGAAACAGGGCAGAGATAACCACTACATTACACTAGCACCAAATCGAAAGAACAACATCACAGAGGTATGTACAGGTGCTCTCTTTAAAAAGGGTGTTGGTACCATATGACCTGTTCTTGAGCCCTGCTCATCTTGTGACTTGAGCAGGGTTCAGCGACATGCTCCAAACGTTCGTTCCGAGATCAGAGGTTCTAATTTGGTTCTATTCGATCAGAATACGTTAAGACATCATATTTTTCTTCGAGAATCCTCAAAAAAAGATCCGACAAAAGGTTCGGTTAATTTCCAGCTATGGAGATGATACCCAAGGGGCACGGTCTCTCATGAGTATTAAAAAACGATTTACTATCTCATAAGACTGTGTCCGAAACTCTAAATTTCCTTTCACAACGACTGTAGAAACGTTCCTCCATTTAATTTAGAAGGCTACCGTCATTTAACTTCGGTAGTAATAAGCAAAGCCTTTTTGGATTGTTAAGTTAACACGAGGGGCTGATAAAGAGATCTATTAGGCTAACGTATCGACGTCTTTATCAGGGCCATCAAGGGCGATAATCCGAGTCGATGATTCATGGTTGTTCGTTCTCTGGATATGCAGCTTTCATCGATTCGAGCGGTGCCTCACTGAGGAACATCTGACTCGATGCCACGGCGAACACACTACATCGAGAGTACGAAGTACTGTGGATATCAACTCGGATCATTGGCTGTGATGAAGATGAAGACGTCGAAAAGTCAGCCGAATAAATCTCTTAATCAACCTCGTGTTAGCTTAACAATCCAAGAAGGTATTCTTTTACTTATTCATACACAACAAGTAGACTATTTATATCACAAAAAGGCAATAATTTATAAGAGCAACTCAATTCTACAAGTGAATCAAAGAAACGAAACTGTGATGTAGATCATAATACATGCTGAAAAAGCAGAATCATGTGAACTGGACCAGAAGACGATTAGAAATTCTGCAAATGCTTGACAATTTCTTCAGCAAGTGTGTTATGGACGATCGTTGAAGGATTCCAGAGGTCGTAGTACGCGTAACTGTACACGGAGCGTGGTCTGAATGTGTTTTTCTACCAATGACTTCTGTTTTTATTGAATTCATCAAGCAGAGGATAGCTTAGAACTTTTAATTCGGCTTAAGGATAAGTTTGCCCTTGGATTTGGAAACACTTGCTATTGCTAGGAAGCTCTGAACATGACCATTACTGCTGTCTTCTTGACAAAATGGACATCTTACATATAGTACAAACAAATACAAATCTCTGCTCCAGCTCTCAAAAATTCTGAAACAGAAAAGTAATGCTGAAGAAGTCGGTCCCCAACGAAACTTTAGCAACTACGGACCAAACGTTGGATTAAAGGACAAAAGATAAAGCTCCCGGTGTTGATCAATCTCTGAGGGGTGCACCATGAATTCGACTTCATTAAGCATCGTTTGGAGGTGACTAAATGCATATCCGGCCTTTACAATGACTCGCGGTGGCCTACCGATGTATCGAGCCAGTGCTGCTATCCTCTCAGTCAAGTCTGGTACCAATTTACCGACCTCGGAGGGATGGAACGCTTAGTGGGCCAGTGGCGCGGGGATCGTTATCATGTGTGTGTTGCAGGGCGCCTCCGACCACTGTTCCACTCGTGCCCAACGTTGGTTAGCAACTTTAAATGAGCCTGTTAAAACATAAATAACACATGCATCTATATCAACACATATTCTTTGCGATAATTTGCCTTCCTGCAAAGAAATAGTTAGGTATATTTTTTATATTCGATCGATGGATTTTTGGAATCTCCTTGGTCCCGCGCAGTCGCCACACAAAATTAGGCATGGTCGTATAGAGGTAAAAAGCAGCCCGTAAGAAAACAATAATGATAACTACTGATATTTACTGATAGTTAAAACAGTTACAATCATAGAAATGCCGATAGAGTTGGGTCCGCGCCGAAGACCTCTTAAAGCTTCGTCTTATCAAGAATTTCACAACTATTAAAGAAATAAAAGCGTAAGATCTAAATGATTGCACGAAAGTCCTTACCCGATATCTACGTTATGGTACGTGAATGGTTCAGTGATGTTCAGCGAATTCATTGCCTCCAACACAAGCGGATTAATATCTAGCAACCGAATACGTAGTTTCGGATAGAGACGACGCGCTCCCTTCTCAGAATCAAATACAATTCGTGCAAGGTGCTATAAATACAAAAGAGGTCGGACCACAAGGCTCATTTTACAGTCTGGTTTGTGCCTCTGGCGGCGTCATACATCAACACATTGGCCAGTGCCAAATATTCTACTCAGAAAGCACTGAATCTTCTGACTTCATCTTTGTCTTTCCAAAGCTGTTTTCAAAATGACAGCGTTTTTGTATTTAACTTCTCACCACCAGTAAAACCCAGCTATCATAAGGAAATTCTTAGTTATTGTCGATATGGCAGGTGCTTTTCATTTCACTAACTCACGCAATTGTATCCGTGTACAATTTAGTCACATATGGGCTCACCCTATTGGTTTCCGACACTAATTCACCAAGTCGTTGTTGGAGTTCACTGCTGTCTTCCGCTGCTCGTACTCCAGGTGACGTGCCAAGGTCAAGAACGCTAAGCACAAAAAGTGTGCCGGAGCTCATCGCCTGCAACATAAAGACCACATCTGTGCCGAATTTCTCTATAACGTTCAAAACGAAAGCATACTTCAAACGGTTCTAGGATCAGTCGTGTAGTGAATGCAATAAAAATGGTCTTTTGATAATAAAATGTGTTATAATTCATTAACACGCGACCGACGCACGGCGTTCAGCAGACCCATCACTTGGGACAGTACCTAATATTCAGCCTTAAAGGAGTTGCTAACCTCCCAATAATAAACAATATTCTTTCGATAACCAGAGAACTTTAGGGTTGTGAACATAACAGAATTGCAGAGGATGTGCTGCTTCATCGTTCTGTGAGCACGAATTGTAATCCATAATACTATTTACTATATGTAACTATTATTATCTCTTCCAGCGGTTTACACCTCATCGTGGCTGGTAGTTATTCCTGGGTGTCGGAATGCGATGTACAGCGGAGGATTCATCACCTGACAGGGTCTCCCAAGCTGATAAGGAGTCCGGCGTTTACATCAAAAATCAGCCTAGCTAAGAGTAAACCAGTACCAGGACCCACCACCGTCCTGGTATCAAAGTCGCATGGTGGAAAATCTCCCTCTGATCGACAAGGGCTGCGACTGCTTGTAGTGATGAAGACCTGGGACAGACATCGGCCAAGCTGACCTCGGGATTCCAGGGATTCCAATGACTTAACCAGCAAGTCTCCGAAAAGTGGAGATTATGCTTGATCCGCACAAACAGTGAGGACAGGTCATTCAAAGCATCGAATGCTATTAATAAACTATAGACTATTATAAATCATCATCGTCATCGCCATCACTATACGTAGTTATTATAAAACACCCGTCATCACGAGCATGGTGCTAGTTCGATTCCGTTCCTGGCCAACCAAGCCTTTCATCCCTCCGAGGTTGGGAAATTGGTACCAGACGTGTCTGGGAAAAAATCACTCTCTACAATCCAGTTGGCAACGCTCCAGCCCGGCTATCTCAGGACTCCAAGGAGAATTGCTCGAACAGCATTCCACGACATTCAAGATGAAATAAAAATCCTCAAGCAGCAACCGAAGGAACACGTAAAAGTTGGAAGATATGCGTGGACAATGGATGCGAGGAAAAGAATCGAATGTAGCGTGGGATCCGCACAGCAGACGTGAAGATGGGTCATATAAAATAAGAAAAAATAAAAAATATGATCAAATGTTGCGATACTGTTTTAAGATTTTAAGACCGCCTCTTCGATCGCGATTGTTCCACGAACAAGAAAGATCCGCCTCCTTCTATATTCTTTGCGAACACATGAAAATACACTTTTTCGCTGTAGTGATTAATTGCTGAACTTCGTTATGCTGTCATTCATTCTGCCTCTATTCAACTAGAATATCTCATGATAGAACCTTGTGACTTATGATGAAATAGTGAAAAATAATTTGCGTGTAGCGCAGTGACTAGAAGCGCCGTGAGGAATTCACAAATTGCCACCATTCAATTCCTCTACATCGGCTCATCAAACCCATCATCGCTCTGGGCACCTCTACAAAGCTTATTGGAGTTAACTATACGGTGCTTCCTCACGATATAAATTGATGTCTAACTTTTCGTGTTTTAATATACAAAGATAGTGAAAAGTGGTAGTGATGTCCACCATCACGAGCATGGTGCTAGTTCGATTCCGCTCCGGGCCAACCAGGCCTCTCATCCCTCCGAGGCCGGGAAATTGGTGTCGGACTTGTCTGGGAACCTCACTCTCTGCAATCCAATTGGAAACTCTCTAGTCTGGCTATCTCAGGACTCCAGGGAGAATTGCTCGACCAGCATTCTACGACATTCAAGATGAAATGAAAATCCTCAAAGCACAACCGAAACCATACGTAAAGTTGGAAGACCTTCGTGGACAATGGATGCGAGGAAACGAATCGAATGTGAGGAGTGCTGGGATCCGCACAGTAGACGTGAAGACGGATCAAACAAAAATAAAAAATATAATGAAAAAACTAGTACAAATAGTCCAAACGTATTATTTTTCTTTCTACTTGTGATCAGCAAACACGAGGTGTTACTTAATTTCTTTATTTACGTACAAGCTGAGGTTTCAGGAATTTCACCTTCTTCAGAGCCTGGAAAGATCAAGTTGACTACAATCTACACGGCCAAACACCTCCATAACCAAAGAGAGAAAGTACTGAACCAAAATTTCAAACACATTGAACACATTCTTTTCACACTCACCGCTTTCTATGAGTCTTCTACTAAATATGTTATGTGGAGACCAACCGCTCAGAGTTCACACTGAATCGTATTGTGCCCATCTCATCAAAATAACAGGCTTATATACTGCCCAATATCAGGCGTGATAATGAGGCACTCCTCCCTACAGTTCACTTTTGGATTCTTTGAATCAATCCACGATGCCTCTAGAGTTTTGCGCGCTTGTGTTCTCGATTCCTGCGCGAGGATCGTAACCCTTACTTCAAAATCTCTGTAATGTCTCTGCGTCGTATGCGTGCCTAGTGGAGTATTTGGTTTACGTTTGCCGACTAGGTGTTCTTTCATATGTACGCAGAGTGGTCTACCCGTTTCGCCAACGTATTCGTTCCCGCACGCTTTACAAGAGATCAGATAGACTGTGCCCGAATTCATGCAGTCACCATCTCTACCATTGGGGAAAATTATGCAATTTTGCGTTGAACATAGACGGTCGTACAGGCGGTTACGAACTAGCTGGCGCCTTAGATTACTCGGTGGTATTTCGATTATCGTTACCAAATTCTCTAGACTGGCCCTTCTTAAACAGCGTTTTATAGCTGCACTTACTTCATTTGAAATGAAAGGCAGTATAAACGGGACCTTACTGTCGCTAAAGTTGTCGTTTGGGTACCTGTGGTTTCCTCTACACATATCTCGAGCTACACTTCCGTAGCCATTAAAAATGGCTATTTGCCGCGCCAAGTTCAGGGACTCCTCTCTCTGTTGTCTTCCTGTGCACACGTTGGTAGCTGTTCGAAACATGTTTCTCACAAGCGCCCTTTTCGTGTGAGAGGGGTGAGAGGAGAGGTAATGAACTAGGATGTTTTTACTACTTGGCTTTCGATACCATTTCATAATGTAGCCGTTTTCTGATAGGTTGATTTGCACATCCAGAAATGGAAGCCAGTTTTCTTTTGGTTTCTCTCGGGTGAATTTAATATACTCTGACTGTTCGTTCAACGACTCGAAATATCTGTCAATTTCTTCTTGTGTTGAACAAATGACCAAGCAGTCATCTATATATCTAGAGTAGAGTAACGGACCGAGGTAGATTACTGGCGCTTCCACCTTAGACATGAATGCAATGGCAAGGCTTGGTGCCAGTCGTTGTCCCTTTGCCAGCCCTCTCATTTGTGCGTAATACCTCTCGGACCATCTGAAGATTGAGTAGTTCAGGCACTCCTTTAAGAATGTCATCAACTGCTGAATCGACAAGCCGTACATGTTTATTGCTCCTTCGTGTTGTATAAGGAGCTCGTTTATGGCTTGCATAGCGGAGTCATTCGACGCGTTCGTATACAGGGCAGTGACCTCGAAGGACTCCACCACGTACGCGCTGTTGGGTCGCGCGTTACGTAGACGATCCAGGAACATTTGGGTGTTCGTTAGATGAGCTGGAATGTACTTCAACAACTAAGTATTAGGGTTATTAACCACGTTATTCTATCCGTTGGCCCGTCCACGCAGCTAACGATAGGTCTAACCTTAAATAACGATGGAACGGTAGACACGAGATCATCGCTGGATACTAACTTATGCGTTTTGATAAGTAAGTACAGGACAGGACATGTTGGTAAGTCGATTTTGAGATGAGAAATAACTGATGGTTTTAGCCCTGCCGCTTTTGCCACTTTACCCCATTCGTTGTTTAACTTTCGGTATTTACTTTTAATTCCTTCCCAAACGACGGACTATAAAGAGAAGCATCTTCAAGGTGCTTTTCCGTTATCTCAACATCTAACTGATGGAGAATTACAACGAACTCTCCAACCTTATCATTTTATTTTTTTATTTTGTTTTATACGACCCGTATTTCACATCTACTGTGCAGAGCCCAGCACTTCTCACATTCGATTCGTTTTCTCGTACCGATCAACCACATTGGCCTTCCAATTTTTACGTGCAGCTTCGGTTACTGCTTGAGGATTTTCACTTTATCTTGAATGTCGTAGAATGTTGGTCGACTCGACTAACCTTGGAGTCCTGAGATAACTAGGATAGGGAGTTCCTACTTGGATTGCCGAGAACAAGTTTCTTCCTAGACAAGTCCAGTACCAATTTCCTGACCGCAGAGGGATGAGAGGATTGGTGAGATCAAACCATCTCATGATTATCGAGATCATTACTACTGTGCTGCCCAGCCCCTAGCAATGAACTTGCACGAGAAAAAGTTTGTTTGTAAATTATTAAGTGTAGAAAACGGTTTTCTTAGTGCTTCTACATTAACCTGCTCTCGATAAGCTAGCGGATGGTCAAAATAAATGCTTGAAATTGAAAATGAGCTCTTTAGAAATCACACCTACTACTCGTGCGGAGAACGTACAAGTCCATGTCGCCCACTATAGGTTAAAGAGTAAGAAATAGGTTTTATAAAAGACAAGTTAACGGACGTGTAGCGTAGCCGTCAGGAATGCTCAGCAAATACACACAGGGTTGTTAGTTCGAACTCATTCATCAGGCAACCATGCCCCAAGCTGAGATTACTCCTAGTTCTTTAAAACTATGTGGTAAGTCCCTCTTTTTGAGATTATCCAGGAAAACGCTCAGAATTTGAAAGGACTATAAAAGGCTTCAATTTTGGAGCAAATGGTATTCTTCTCATAGAGATCCGCGATTGATAAACGGTTGCAGAACTTTAGTACTTCTTCTATAGAACGGTTTCGGATTTCTGCTAATGGCAAACCTATCAAATTTCCGAGCCCTCTTGTTGGCTGTGCATAAACCCTTGCTGAACGCGCTGTTAAGGTGATGATAGCTAATAACTAATGATGGCTTGATAGAACCGATTACGTTCCGGCCGTAAAGTAGCAACTTAAGAAACAGTTCGTAAGCAGTTGCATAACTGTACCTGTGTAATGTTCTCAATACTCGCTTCAATATTCGCCACTACATTAGTGGCATCTTTTTCGCCTGAGAAGAAGTCGATGACCCCTCCGGTTTGAAAGATTATCAGCGGCTCTGAAGAATATTACCTGTTGAAATTCAAAACTTAAAAAATTCTCTTAAAACGTGGCTTATTAAGACTATGTAAGAAAAGTCTGAAAATCTAACCTCCACTAATGTAGAGATTACTTTCGAGATATTTTTCGACCTGCCATCTTACACCTGACCAGCCTTCAAAATAAAAATTGTCGCGGCCGCTCTTTGCGCCACTGTATGCGAAGTTGGTGTACTGAAAAAGTGAAATTGATCGAAAGAGTACGTAAGCTGAATATGTTGATCAATTTATGGCAATTGTCCTTTGTATCAGATTACACGACAACAAATTGCTCATACCACGCACCGTTTTTGTCGCGGCACCGAACTGACGAGACACGGTAAAACAATGCGTTGATTGGTTTCACTTAAGATCGCCGTTCCCAAAACCATTATGTGTTCCTTAGTTTACGTTTTTGTTTTTCTTTAGTTTTCTGACAGGTGAGTGTAGCGCAGTGGTCGGAGGCGCCCAGTAATACATACGGGATCGGTCCAGTGCTCCAGGCTTACCAAATCCTCCATCCCTCCGGGGTCAGCAAATTGGACTTGTCTAAGCGGATGGCTGCAGTAGCTGGAAGCATCAATAGATCACTGCGAGTCATTTTAGGGAAAATGTGCTTTCAGTCACTTCTAACGATGCTTAATGAAGCCGAACGCATGGCGAATGCCTCAGGATTGATCAATGCCGAGAAGTTTATCCTTTATCCTTAGTTTCCTGGTTTCTCACTAGTTTATCGGCTCGACCAGCATTGAACGAACTCGTGAAGAAGAAGAAGACAATCCGCAAGAAGCAGCCAAACTCACATGCAAAAAGTTCGGAGACTTTCGTGGATTATGCAACCGAGGAAGCGAGGATGTAGGTTGCTGGGAGCAGCATAGTAGATTTGTAAACGAAACACAATAAATAAAAGAAGGATAACTAGTTATAATCACAATCTTAACTCTTTTATTTACTGCCTTTTTCTTCTTAATGGCAGGGTATGTTGTGAAATATAACTCGTATGAAGTGCTGAGATATTTGCAAAACTCTGGACCACAGGTGTATGCAGTGGGGAACGAACACGCGCTGTTGTCCTTACTGGGGAGCAGCGCACTTCACCACTACATCATCCGGGTCACTAGTTAGTTTACATAAAGCAACGTAGTGTCACAGATCTTAACTTTCTAATGGAAAGCCTGATTGAAGATTTTAAGGGAGACGAGAAGATTAGCTTCCTGAAGTTTTCCACGATCTTTCATTGGACTACTTTTCACTGGAAGTTATAAAAGGATAGAAAGAATAGTGCTGTAAGCGTTGATCAGTCCCTGCGGGATGCGCCATGCATTCGACTTCATTAAGTATCGTTGGAGGCGATTGAATGCATATCTGGCCTTTACAATGACTCGCGATAACCTAACGATGTATCGAGCCAGTTTGGTACATGTCTTCGTTGTCGTTGTCGTTGTTTTTGATGTTATTGATCGATGGCTGACGTTTCGGCGATCGATCAATAACATCAAAAACAACGACAACGACAACGAAGAGCTGTACTAACCTCGCGTCAGCTTGGGAAGATCAGTTTATAAGATCACATAAATAAATATATCAACTATCGAGCCAGTGTTGGTATCCTCCCAGACAAGTCTGGTACCAATTTGCCGACACCGGACGGATGGAGGGCTTGGTGGGCCATGGGCGCGGGGATCGATTTCCCGCCTCCAACCACTGCGCCACACGCCCACTCTGGAAGTTATAATGATTTTCTTATTGTGACTAAGTCACAACCATCTCCTTAAATAATGTTTTCTACAGAAGTAGCAACGTTTGTGGCCTTTCTTTTACTATATTTGGTTGAGCGAAGCATCTAATATTCTCTTAACTGACAAAGGAAATTGAGAGGTCCACCTAGTTGAAACCTTAAACAAACCATGTGTCACATTTGAGCCTCGAAAAATGGGTAACTGGAAACCTGAGACGTCCCAATCGTATGCTTCATCGCATTTTTTACTCTAGATATTTTTTCGCCTAATTCCTTTTCTTAGGTCTGATTTTATCACAACAATGGTGAAAAATTAACAGTTATGACTATATTCCAACGAAAATGAAATTCCACATAAGTCACACACCTAGGTATTTTTATAAGAAGATTTTAGTACCACTTATCAAATTTTTACTGTCATATAATAATGTGGGACGCGTACCGCAGTGGTCGGAGGCGTCCTGCAACACACACGTGGTATCAATCTCCACGCCCATGGCCCACCGAACCTTCCATCCCTTCGGGGTCAGCAAATTAGTACCAGACTTGTCTAAGAGGAGAGGAGCACTGGCTTGATACATCGGTAAGCCACCGCGAGTCATTCTAAAGGCCATATATGCATCCAATCACCTCCAAAAATACTTAATGAAGTCGAAAGTATGGCGCTACCCTCTGGGATTGACTAACGCCGACAGCTTTTTTTATTTTATAATAATGCTGATTTCACCTCACTAACAATTTATGTTCACAAGGTCGTTAATCCCTTCACGGCCATTTTCCGGTATCACGCTTCGTCAGACTGCGTTTTAGTGAGACGCAATCGCAACCCGCATTGAAACCAAGATGTACGGTCCAAAACGTACAGCAGTGTGTACATTGAATAGTGTGGTCGTGAAAGGGTTAAAACAACACTGTGATAGGGCAATGAGGATTAGAATCACATCGTGCCGGATACTGCAGTGGATGCATGGTTTTAATAGCTGTCATCGTTTCTGAATCGTACCATATCACACTGCAACATTTGCTCCAAATATTCCGGCCATACTTTTCCATTTGAGTTTCGCATGAAGCCATGTGATTCGCCCACGGCTTCCACGCCATCATCAGAGAGACTGTCGCCGAACACGATCATCGACTGACAACGAAACTCTCGCGGCTACAAAAGGTGAGTGTATCCAGTGAGAAATCGTGTTTAATAATTTTACACATGTAGATATACTAATGTAAAGCAGCTATTTAATGCTCAAAATACTTATTTAAACAGTTAAATACTTAGATGGTTGCTGCTTAACCAATTACGAAGAGTACGGTGGATCCCAACAAAATTTGTATCTTACTGGTGGTTTCCTGGTTGGGTAAGGTTTTCTTATCTTAAAGTCTCAAAAGTCGTATCAGGGTATTCCATATGTCCTTAGTCCTCAGGACATCAGGACATCCCACGGTAAAGTATTGCGAAAAATAAGGAATATGAGGCGTTATTCATTTTGGGTGCCGTAAGAATTCACTTTGACTTCGAAAACCACTACACGGAATCGAAGTAAAAAGTATCCCGAATGACCATGCTTCCATAGGTGGTACTAGGGAAGTTAAATCACGTTAAAGATTTCATTTTTTTTTACATTTTATTTGCACCATTGATGATTTCATGCCTGGTTGTGGTTGAGGAGTGTGTTCCTGGAACTGCAGTATGGTATTCTTCACCATAGTGGATTCACCCAAGTTGGAAATGAACTCGACGTTTTGAATGGAAGTTGAGCTAAGAATAAACCTATGATGTGGCAGAGCCTAACGGAAAACCTGTGGATATCTTTTTGCTGAAAATAACAATAAAACACCACGTAATGCCAAAGAGGTAATGCTTTTCGTTGCTCTAGAGCTAGTTGATTTCACTGCGGAGTTTTGACGATTGACGAGGACGAATTACGACTTCATGACCTTGTCCGTAGTTGCTCGATGACCAATGGGATGTAAACAACGAAAATGCTATTTAGGGTACCATTTTGTTCATTTTACGTTTAATCGTCAGATTTCCACATTAATCACAAGTTCAGGACCAAAATTTTCCAAAAATGAACCATGAACGTTTTTAAAAGCACGAAAGGGTTGAAACCCACGGTGTACAGTCAATACTGATGTAAAAGCTAGTCCAAAAATGCTTCCACTAATAGTTTATCAGATTTCGGAAGCTAAGCAAAGGAATTTGTAGAGCAATATACGAAAGGAATCTACTTAATCTAAGCGCAAGTTCTAAGTTTCCAAAACCATGATGAGCCAATCCGGATTTCGCCATCCATAACCGCTTTAATCCCAAATTTCCAATCTAATGGCAACGCAATATCCTACGAGTGTCTGATTTCTGAGTGCGGCAAGTGTTCAAAAGAACGATGTTTGGATCAAGACAATCGTGTTTTTCTTTGAAAATAGCCAACGTATAAAGGTTACCGTTACCACAAACGAAGCTAAAGGTCATGTGGGTAACTTCGTAGATTCCAGAAATGGCAAACGAAACATATGGTCGCGATCAAATTTACACAAAAATGCAAAAATTTGAAAAAAATTTCTATGTGGGCATTCCTAGGATCGACTTACTATTAACCTCGGTATTGGAATATGAATGCGTCGTTTTCTTGTTCAGCAATCGCGAGGTTTTTAAACAGCATACATTTACTTCCATAGAGAAACACAATACAATACAACACTAGCTGACGTTTCGGCAGTATCGCAGTATCGACTTCCAATGAGAAAGTTTAGAACAGCTGATTATAGTCGCATATGGTTGATGACTCACTTGGAAACTTCCTTATTGGAAGCCACATAAAAAAGCGGCTCTGAAGAAGGCGATACTGCCGAAACGTCAGCCAGTGTTGTATTGCATTGTGTTTCTCTATGGAAGTAAATGTATGCTGTTTAAAAACCTCGCGATTGCTGAACAACAAAACGACGCATTCATATGTGGGCATTCTTGAGCGTGTCTAAATGAATGTAGTTGGGTGGAGTATTGCCCTAATGAGATAAGTTCAGTGAATGGGACGTGGACGATCGACACGAATCACGGCGGCTCTGAAGAAAGTGAAGGCACCGTTAGTCGAACAAAGTTTTTATATCGATCTCTTATAAGCTGAGCAGTCAGAACGATATTAGCTTCTTTCTTTAGCTTCTTTCGAGCAGCTAACTACATTTCGATTTCCTATGTTTCCTTAAGGGAACCGCAAGCGCAGTGGTTGTTTACAGCTGCTGCACACACAGTCTCGACTTCGGACCAGCTCCACGCCTTCCAAACCTTGTCTTTCCGTGGTCGGTAAACTGGTACTACACTTGTCTGAAAAAAACTTCTCCTGATCAACAAGGGACGGCAACCGTCTATGTGGTGGAAACCTGGGAACATTCGTATAGAGTTATCCCAGGATTCTGTCATGAATTGCCTCGACGCATATTAAACGATATTAGTGAAAAAGATCAAGCGCTTGAATTGCAGCCGCACTCAACCGCCAATTTCAAAACCCTCATGGATTATGGATAGAAGACAACAAAAAAGATTAAAAAAGTGCTGGGATCCGTGTAATGAGTGAGGTCGGTCCGTGTAAATACAAAAAGTAATATATCTGCAATGCATATATCAATTTCGGCTTACGCAGAATAACCTAAAGCGGCTTAAGCGAAGAATTGCACCAAGAAAGGACAATCGACTCTGGTTAGAAACTTCTCCTTCATTTGTGGATATCTGAAAATTGCTAAAATTGGTGATAGATAGCAAGCTATTGACTTTCGGAACCATTGCGCCGACTTTTCAACGGCGTTCAAAAAGCCGTTCGGCCTGCATTGTAAAACATCAAACGGCCCACCATTAAGTGGACAAGCCACTAGCGTGGAAAAAGGAAGAACCTCAGCTTTGTATTGTTTTAGGGATTATACTATTTATCGGTAAGAAGTACTTTGCAATACACACGTGGCCGTTAGTTCACTCATGTGCTCCAGGCTCACCAAGCCCTCTACTCTTCCAGAGTCGCCAAATTGGTGCCATACTTACCTGCGAGTAAGAAAACTCTAGTTGAATCAACGATGAGATCCGATAAGTCATTGTTAAGATTGAACATGCATTCAATCACATCCACGATGTTGTAAGTGGACGCCGATGCATAGCATCAGCAAGGGATTCAATAACGCCGAATGCTGAATTCTTTATTCTTTTTATTTGCTTTGCGAGCGCCTTTTTTTGCTGAAGAAGTGGCTTAGGTAATACGGCAGTAGTTCCACGACCACCTTATCCGCAATTCATAATATTCGTTGTTCTGCGCTACAACTTTACAACATTGGTCGAACCAGCGATGTGCATGGTAGTACAGAGATGCACTGCGTTACATCAAGCGCCACTCCGATAGTAAACAAATGACATTTGATAAAAAACGAGAGACAGGCGAAACGAAGGACACACATGGTGTGGTGGTGAACGCGTTAGCCTCCGGAGAGGATAATAGTGCGTTCATTCCCCACCGCAAACACCTGCGGTCCGGAGTGTATCTTTAGGAAATTTACAACAGAGACTTTCGCATTACTTTTTTCCTCTCCTACGAAATCTGTAATCCAAAGGCCACTGTTCGACATTTTCGCATTATTTATAAGGAAGACAGTGTGCTTAGGGCTACCCAGCACTTTTCATGTTCTCATTGGGAGAATGAAAAAAAATTGAAACAACAAGAGAGGCTTTCTCACTAAGCCTTCAACCTCAGAAACATGTCGTCGCTGCTTCTACTCTCAGCGAAAAAGCGAACAAGTGAAGAACCTAGTGAGAAAGAACAAGCAAAAACGCTAACAAAACACTTGTAGCAGTATTTCGAAACCGACTTTCCCTGAACCTCGGTATCACTAATCAATATGTATTCTTTCTTTGATGAGCTTACACGAGGTTGATAATGATGTTTATTTTCGGCTAACGTGTATAAAAGGGCATCACTGAGTAAGGATGCCTCATTCGAGGAGATGGCTCACTGAAGAAGACCTAACTCGACACGAAGGCGAAGCTGCCACGTCGAGGCGAATAACAAGCGAGGACCATCGACTCGGATCATCGGCTCTGAGGAAGACGATGACGTCGAAACGTTAGCCGAAAATAAACATCATTATCAACCTCGTGTAAGCTCATCAAAGAAAGAATACTTGTAGCAGTCTCATTGTTACTCGTACCATTCCTACAGTAGCTTGGAACGATAAAATTAATTTCGATAAGACGTTGCAATAACGAGTATCTTTCAATAACGAATAAGAAGCTGCACGCGGAACTCACTTTGTGGAAGATTCTCGCTTGTACAGCACATATAAAAAGAATTACAAGTAACATTACAGTTTAGGTGAGGATGATGTGAGTCCCAGTCTCCATAGCCACGCGTTGGTTAGCACGTAAGCGGCCAGCTAACCAAACGCAGGTTGCGTAAATAAGGATGGTACCCGAAAACCGTTAATGGTCGAAATAACAGAATATTCGCGCTGGAGAACAACACCCGATGTAAAATCGTGCAAATACGATCTGATCAATGCCAATATCATGTGGAAAACGGTTCAAAGTATTTGTACTCAATGAGTTGAGTAGTACCAGCTTTGACGAAGATGTCGAAACGCTAACCGAATGAGATTTTTTGTCAGCCTCATGTAAGTTCAATAATTTAAACACATTCTGATTTGCCCGAGGTTAAAGCAAAATCGGTCTTTAAAACATCAATGAGTATTATTCTGAGATTAAAAAAACCACCACTGTAAAGGAAGATGGTTTCCTAAAAGAGAAAAGGGTACTCATTGAAGACAATATTTATTAAGATGTTGTTTGTAAGTGACTGATAAGGGACCTTATCGAATACTTCTCTCAATCAAACCGCACGATAATCCAAGAGAATTAGTGACGGTCTGTGGTTAAGGTCTAGAAACGGAACCAGATACTCCTAGCAACGTCCTTTCGACTGCTCGTTCAATAAGGCTGAGTGATCTTTCATCCTGCCTACGCAGCAACCACGTTTCTGACACATGCGTTAAGGCAGGAAGCATAGTGGAGTCGAAAAGGTGGGCACGGAGTCCGGTGTTCATTGCTCTCTTCGCTACATACTCGATGCTCTTGAGAACTCCTCAAGCCGCTCGTTCCCTTCTGCTCAATAATCGTTCCGTTGAGCGTGAGTGGGGCATACGAAACAAATCCATTCCTCATGAATATTGTTTTTGTGAGATTTGGTTGAAGACCAATCTTTCCACAGACTTTATCAAAGTTTGGTGTTTTAAGGACGATGTCATCAGTAAACCGAAGATGGCGTAATTGCCGACCATCAATTTTCACTCCCGTGTTATCCTAATCCTTCATATGGCGTTTTCGAGGGTGGCGATACATAATTTTGGCGAGATGGTATCGCCTTTCATAACCACTCTTTTAACGTTGATGTTAAAGTCGTTGTAAAACGGTAATACCTTGGCTGTAAAATGCACATTATTTATGCAGATCACGAAGAATCTTCATCCACCGAGTAGGGACTTCTTGACCGTCCAGTGCTTCCATGATTGCTTCTATCTCAACTGAGTCAAAAGTCTTCTTTAAATTGATGAAGGTGAGACAGAGCGGTCTTTCGTATTTCTGCGATACTCCAATGAGTCTTGTTATCGTGTGGATCTGGTCCATCGTACTGAATCCTTTTCGAAACCCTGCTTGTTCAGATGGCTGTCCTTTTTTCAGTGTTCTGCCATTCCCGTTTGGGATGACTACAGGCTACTGCTTGAGGATTTCCACTTCATCTTGAATGTCGTAGAACACTGGTCGAGTCGGTTCTCCCTGGAGTCCTGAGAGAACTGGGATGGAGTGTTCCTAATTGGATTGCAAAGAGCGAATTTTTTCCTGGACAAGTTTGATCTTATCTTTGAAGGTAAGGTGGGCCGGACACGTAATGCGTATGAATGACAACCGATGGACAAGAGCCGTAAATGACTGGATTCCCCGGAATGTCAAACGTACTGCAGGAAGACCACCCGGCGCGATGGTCTGAGTTCTTCACAAAGAGCCTTGAAGAAAGATATGATGCTCGACGAGTCCTTCGAGCAAGCAGAACCCACTGGGCGACTCTTGCTCGCGATAGGGAAAAACGGAAGATTTACTGGAGCCCGCTCGAGACACTCTACGATCAATGGGACTACAGGTGTTACAGGTGATACATGCGATACAGATGACAGGTCCGATACCAATTTCCCCAACCCTGGGAGATGAAAGCCTTGGTTGACCTAGAGCGGAATCGAACTAGAACCGTGCTCGTGATGGCCAACATCACTACCACTGTGCTATTCTCCCCATATTGAAGAGATCTGAGTGCTGATCCCAAATGATTTTCTCCGTTGCCTTTCCGGACGCTCTGACTGTTCCACCTGGGCGTCAGAGTGCAATCATCTTCTCTTGTAATTAATGAAGCTTCGGTGGACTTTGAGAATGCTTTTCCCAGCCTCTGCAGCCTCGGCCACAACAGCAGTTCTTCTCTCTTTAAGATCTTTTATCGCTTATCTGCATTGTTTTGCAAGTTTGGACGTTAGTTCGCAGTTGCCTGCAGCTCGCGCAATTCCACGCCGGGCTATCAGCTCGAATGTTTTTGGAGACAGACGTGACTTAAGCTTTCACAGCGCTAACGTGAAGATGCTAAACGAGCCGATGGTGTTCCTCGTCAATGTTATCGAGAACGGCATCTTCTCAAAAGTAGACAAATGATAGCGTTTCGTTTTTTGAATTTAGTGGCTACTTCTCCTTACCGCGAAAAATGAAATCTTGCACGAGGTAGGCAGTGGTCTGGTCTTGTATAGAATTTTGGAAAACAACGGTTACGCAAGCCTTCGATTTATTGTGATGCCGTCTATTTCGTTATTATACTCTCCATTGGAAGACTGCCACGTCCAGCGCTGAGGGTGGGGCTTCTGGAATTCCGAACTACCAAGAATCGTCATAGAAAACTCGGTTCGCCGTTCACCCCGCCCGTTCAGTTCTAATCCTTGGCCCCCAGTGTGATGTTCTTCAGACGTCCTTTTGAGTTCACTCTTAGCATTAAAATCTCTAATGATGACCTTGAGGAATGCATGGTCTTCTCTGCAGAACTTCTCCAAGTCCATACAGAACGCTTCAACTTCTTCTTCTCCAAAGTTTTATGTTGGCCAGTAAACGACGAAGATTATCAAAGTCGGTATTGATCCACATCACTTCAGTCGTAAACACTCGATTCAGGTTGTTAATTGTTTGAATAAAACGGTCTTTCGTCGGATTTCGCCTTCCTCAGAGCCGATTTCTATGAGTCTTCTACTGAGGAAGGCGAAATCCGCCGAAACGTCAGCTTTTACGTGAGTGAGGAAGCGGAATAGCACCTCATGTTTGCTGAACAAAAGTAGAAAGATATATTCAATCAAAGCCGAGGTTAAGAGAAAGTCGGACTTGGGAGTTACTACAAGATGTACCAGCAAGATATTTCCGACTTGCAAAAGAAGCACTGTCACTAAGACAAAAGATCGTCTTAGCTCGACAGGGGATACACTTTCTCCGCCGCTGCATAAAACACCAAGTCGTTCCGAAATTCATAAAAAGAAAACGACTAAACGAAGTATGCGGACTGCCAGAGGATGACCACCGTGTACTGGACATCGAATTGCAAGTACTGCGCACCTGTCTACGAAGCAAACAAAACCAGATGCTCGCTAAGTAGAAGAAGTGCGAGAAGAAAGAAAACTATTGTGCTCAGTATTTGGAGGACTGCCTCTGGAGGAGAATAGTGGGTGGATTAGTGTTGATTTGGGGACCCCTCTATTAGGTCTAATGCTAAAGTAGCTTTGCGGAGAAAATTCGAAGACCTTTTGAGTAAATCGCATAACACGGCTTCAAGAGCATACAGAAACACCGCCAACGAAGATCAAACGATTCACAGTAAGATAAATAATGCGCAAAGAAATTCAAGGTTGAGCGTGCTAGGAGGCATAACCCTCTCTGACGGTGCGCGCTCGTTATTAGAATTGGGACCGAGTTTCTCACTATCTGAACCCATTTCTAAGGTAACCTTACGTAGGGTCGCATGTAGTTTACATGAACTTCAAGATAGAGTCCGCAAAAAAGCTAGGGATGAAGCGCAAAATAGGCGCGAAAAACAGAGTAGGGGCGATACCAGTACCACCATTTCCTCAACCGTCCTTTAGACAACAAGAGCCCATTAATGAAGTCGATGTTAAATTTCGGATGTTTACGAATGAAACTTTCAAAGTCCTTAATCACTATCGCGCTAAAAGATACTGCTCCAACCTCACTGAAATACAAAAACGTGGTATGCGAGAGGTACGAGAGCTGATAAGATCAAAAAACATAAGACTATCGGTTAGTGATAAGGGTGGAGAGTTCGTTGTAATTCCCCATCAGTTAGATGTTGAGATAACGGAAAAGCACTTTAAAGATGCTTCCGTTTATCGTCCATCGTCTGAGAAGGAATTTAAAAGTTAATACCGAAAGTTAAACAACGAATGGGTTAAAGTGGCAAGAGCGGCCGGGTTAAAACCATCAGTTATTTCTCATCTCAAAATCGACTTACCAACATGTCCTGTCCTGTACTTACTTATCAAAACCGACAAGTTAGTATCCAGCGATGATCTCGTGTCTACCGATCCATCGTTATTTAAGGTTAGACCTATCATTAGCTGCGTGGACGGGCCAACGGATAGAATAACGTGGTTAATAACTCTAATACTTACTCAGTTGTTGAAGTACATTCCAGCTCATCTAACGAACACCCAAATTTTCCTGGATCGTCTACGTAACGCGCTACCCAACAACGCGTACGTGGTGGAGTCCTTCGACGTCACTGCCCTCTATACGAACTTGTCGAATGACTCCGCTATGCAAGCCATAAACGAGCTCCTTATACAACACGAAGGAGCAATAAACATGTACGGCTTGTCGATTCAGCAGTTGATGACATTCTTAAAGGAGTGCCTGAACTACTCAATCTTCAGATGGTCCGAGAGGTATTACGCACAAATGAGAGGGCTGGCAAAGGGACAACGACTGGCACCAAGCCTTGCCATTGCATTCATGTCTAAGGTGGAAGCGCCAGTAATCTACCTCGGTCCGTTACTCTACTCTAGATATATAGATGACTGCTTGGTCATTTGTTCAACACAAGAAGAAATTGACAGATATTTCGAGTCGTTGAACGAACAGTCAGAGTATATTAAATTCACCCGAGAGAAACCAAAAGAAGACTGGCTTCCATTTTTGAACGTGCAAATTAGCCTATCAGAAAACGGCTACATTACGAAGTGGTATCGAAAGCCAAGTAGTAAAAACATCCTAGTTCATTACCTCTCCTCTCACCCCTCTCACACGAAAAGGGCGCTTGTGAGAAACATATTTCGAACAGCTACCAACGTGTGCACAGGAAGACAACAGAGAGTGGAGTCCCGGAACTTTGCGCGGCAAATAGCCATTTTTAATGGGTACGGAAGTGTAGCTCGAGATATGTGTAGAGGAAACCACAGGTACCCAAACGACAACTTTAGCGACAGTAAGGTCTCGTTTATACTGCCCTTCATTTCAAATGAAGTTAGTGCAGCTACAAAACGCTGTTTAAGAAGGGCCAGTCTAGAGAATTCGGTAACGATAATCGTCTATGTGCAACGCAAAATTGCATAATTTGCCCCAATGGTAGAGACGGTGACTGCATGAGCTCGGGCACAGTCTATCTGATCTCTTGTAAAGCGTGCGGGGACGAATACGTTGGCGAAACGGGTAGACCACTCTGCGTACGTATAGAAGAACACCTAGTCGGCAAACGTAAGCCAAGTACTCCACTAGGTACGCATAGCACGCAGAAACATAACGGAGAAAATTTTGAAGGGTTACGATCCTCGCGCAAGAATCGAGAACACAAGCGCGCAAAACTCTAGAGGTATTCTGGATTAATTCCAAGAATCCGAAAATGAACCGCAGGGAGGAATGCCTCGTTATCACGCGCGATATTGGGCAGTATATAAACCTGTTATTCTGATGGGAGGAGCACAATACGATTCAGTGTGAACTCTGAGCGGTTGGTCTCCACATAACATATTTAGTAGAAGACTCATAGAAAGCGGTGAGTGTGCAGAGCTATGCTAGATGTGATTGAAATCTTGTTTCAGCGTTTTCTCTGCTTGGTTATGGAGGTGCTTGGTCGAGTGGATTGCTGTCAAGTTGACCCTTCCAGGCTCTGAGGAAGGCGAAATCCGCCAAAACGTCAGCTTGTGCGTAAATAAAGAAATAAAATAGCACCTCGTGCTTGCTGAACAGAAGTAGAAAGATATAATCAATCAATACCGAGGTTAGTAGAAAGTTGGACTTGGGAGTTACTATCTTCACATTGCTGATGATATCGTACTTATAACATCAAACATTAGCCAAGCGGAACGTGTACTTGCCGACTTTGATAGAGCCTGTGGAAAGATTGACCTTCGACTAAATCTGACAAAAACGATGTTCATGAAGAACTGATGGGTTACGCATACCCTATTCACCCTCAAGGGAGCCATTATCTCCAAATGCTCTAATTAGGTCTGTCTAAGGAGCAATCAGCATGACTTATCACCAGAGTTGAGCAGAATGGAATGAGCTGCTTGAAGAGCTTTCAAGAGCAACGAGGATGTAGTGAGGAGAACAAAGAACACCGAAGTCTGTGTCCCCCTTTCGACTCCACGATGCTTCCTGCCTTAACGCATGTGTCTGAAACCTGGTCGCTGCGTTAGCAGGATCAATGATCACTTAGCGTTATTGAACGTGCAGTTGAAAGGACAATGCTAGGAGTACTTTGTGTCACACGAGTAAGAAAAAGGATTCGAAGCTCCGACCTGCGTCAACGACCAAAAATCAAAGATGCCGACAAGAGCCGTTAGTGACTGGATTCCTCGGGATATCAGACGCACTGCAGGAGGACCACCGACCAGGTGGTCGAATTTCTTCACGAAATGCTTAGAAGAGAGGTATGATACTCAACGATTGTCTAGTGTGAAAAAACCTAGGAGACGGTTCTTGCACTCGACAGGAAAAATTGGAAGATTTACACTGGCGTCCAACTAGAATCACGATAAACGAGAGGTCCGGTGACAAGTGATATAGCTGACTGAATAAAAGTGTGCAAATTTAGGTTACAGAATGATGAATTGAGATTGTCTTCACGTTGACGCTGAGAAGGCATCAAATTTCGCACTTCTCTAGTAGTGGAAGTTTTTCAGAACTTTAAAAAATTTACGAACGAAATAGCCACACGATGGGTCGATGGAAGCCCTAAGGACAGAATATTTAAAAACCCTCAAATAGAAAATAATGCAAAATCTGTTAAAAAATGGGCTGCAACGCGTTTGTTTGCCCATCTGTGATTCAAATTTTTGATAGAAGCACTTACACAGCTGTTCGTTTCTTTTCCAAAATCAGCACCTTATTTAGTTTTCTGTTGGCCTGCACATTTCTAATCTGACTAGGATTTAGCCGGATGGTCAAGTTTTTCCCTTGCAGTCCTGATGGAGCCTAGCCAGGTACTACCCTTGTTTTACCATAATGACTCCTTAACAACTAAAAGCACTGGCCACATGACGAATGGCTGCTTCCAAAAATGCAGCTTTGCCTGCTCTGCTCTTACATTTTTCTAGCCTTCCTTAACACTACCGAACTGAAATTAAGCTGAACACTAATTAGGAGTTGGAAGCAACCCATATTTAAGTCTCTTTGTTTAGGCGTACACTAACATGAACAATGAACTGTAGTCCATGCTGATCATTACGTAACTCAAGCGTGACGCACTCACAGCAACATTGTTTTGTATCTCCTTTTCATTTGTTACTATTTTTAGTGAGAAAGTGACCATGGCTAGCACGCAGGGCTCTGCTGTGGCGTAGGTTTACTCTTAGGTAGGCTTTTTGGGGAAAATGTTGAAGTTCTCACATTGTGCAACCCAGCTGTGGAGAATGGAGGACTCAGAACACATAAAACTGATCAGGCAGGAAAAAAATTATAAGATGACGGAGTGGAGTATTCCTCTTTATGCAGTTGTTGACTGTTGAAAGAGGATTTCTGGTACTTTTATCGTACTTTCCAGCATATTGCTTTTTTCTCAGTGGGTATTCATTAGGAAAATCTTTTTGCTGCTTCGTGTGTTTAATGTGCTCGTCAGAAATTCCCGAGTACATAGAACCAGAACAAAAATATCTATAATTCCGACGTTCTTCAAATATTGAAACATTCTCTTTACCATAATCCGTACAATTCAAACGTATCAGCGTTCTTCTTCATTTGAATCCAGACTTGTTAGTTCCTCCCAACGGTTTACCACCTCATCGCGGCTGGGAGGTGTTCCTGGATGCCGGGCTGCGATGTAGAGCGAGGGGATTTGTCTCTTCGGTAGTATCTCCTAAGCTGAGGAGTCCGGCATTCCATCAGGAAGCCTAGCTAGGACTAAACCAATACCAGGATCCACCATCGCCCTGGCATTAAAGTCGCATGGTGGCATATCTCCCTCTGATCCACAATGGCTGCGACTGCCCGTGGTGGTGAAGACCTGGGGCAGACTTTGGCCAGGCTGATCTCGGGATTCCAGGAAACTACAATGGCTTAATCAAAAAATCTCCGATAAATGGTGATTGTGCTGGGGCCCGCACAACCAGTGAGAACGGGCCGTTCAAGTGTCAAGTGTGTTGTTAGTTTTATGTCTCATAAGTTTTTTTTCCCGTGATAGAGTATTCCCAGGTCGCTACCATAGGCGATCAACACGCCTAGTTCATCGTGCCTTGTGACTTGGATTTCTTGCAGTACAACGCCATATTTGTGCCATAAGTTTCTTCTAGCTGAGGTTCTACATAGAAATCAATATCTCTTAGAATATATTGATTATTCACACCAATGCGAAGTGAAAGCCGTTTTAACAAAGTAGTAAGTAGAAATGATGAACTCCTTCTAGTTCAGATGGATTTTCCGCGAGATGAATCCGTAGTCTACTTCCCAGTGTTATACTCAAAAACCTTGCCTCCTCGCACTGAGGCGGTATTGCTCAACGATGGTATTGCTACCTGACAAGGCAGTGAATCTGTAAGAGAAAACCAAAATTTATAACTACCAACATCTCTTTAAAGATGGAACATCTCCAATAAGAGAATTTCCCACAACCAAAACCTGACTAAACGACCTTCGCATAGATGTCTTGCCATTATGACTTATGGTGCCTAATCCTTCGTACTTTTCTTACAGCGATCACTTCATCAACTCTGTTGAAAATGATATTCCAATTTGTAGAATCAATACTCAGTGAAGTCGGCATATTAGAAAGACAATGGAAATCATTAGGCTCTTGCTACAACCTTTTCTTATGCTTTCGTCGAGAAAACGGTCACGGGTAGCCCGACAGGCTTTATCGTTGCGTGGGTTAACCTTTTACCGCGCTTTTTGATGAACATGTCGAACACATTCTCAACACAGATGACGTTTGCTGGGATAGCAGTGAACCTCCCGCTAGAACATCCCTACACTTATTACCTCTTCAATGTCATCGACATTGTGAATCCTGAGAAGTACAACTGTTTTCTTCATGAGCAAACTGGGTTCATCCACCAAGTGTCTGATTCGCCAGCCGTTCTTCTTTAACAATTGTCTGAGTCATTAGTCGGTCTATTTCAATTCATGCGTGTTGTCTAATCAAGCCTATTTACACAATCTCTGAGTATTGTAAAGAGTTCACACTTCGCTTTGAAGGTCTAAAACCGTTGCAACGTACGGTAAAACAAATGACCCACTATAGTACTGTAGCCCACACTATTCGTAAGACTGCCCTGAATCATGTAATTTGATTTACCATTCGATGTTCTATTCTCTAACAGCCGAACAAGAACACGAAAGGATGGGATTTTGAAGCTTCAGTTGGATTCTACATTTTCTAACATTCCCTATTAAGCGCTGGTTGCGATGACATTAATTGTTGAGCGCATTTTCGAATATGCTGACGAGTTACGACGAGACGGCAAGAAGCGCACTGTTCAAGAGGTATGCTTCGAGCAAAGAATTCTTAATGCTCTTCATTTCTTCTGACTCTTAGAAACAAATCATAGCTTTTTCACTGCTACTTCATCCTCCCATAAGTCAATGTCTATGTTCAACTCCAAAAAAAGAAAATTAGCAGAGCAGAAAAGACATCGCACATGTCTCATGGTCATGCGCAATCCGCCCACTTGTTCTTCTCTTGGTTTCAGTAGAATGGTCTTAAATAATTGCTAATGTGTGAGCTCCTCACATTATAACAGTAAGCTCGTATAGCAGATAAAAAATGGTAAAGCTTTTGGTGTTGATCAATCTCTTAGGGATGCATCATGCATTGGACTTCAGCAAGCTTCTTTAGAGAAGAATGAACGCATACCTAGCCAATACTCTCAACACTGACTCGCGGTGACCCACCGATGTATCCAGTCAGTGCTGCTACCCTCCCGGACGTTGGACAGATAGGAGGCTTGGTGAGCCTAAATGGCGGAATCGATCCCATGTGTATTGCAAAGCGCCTCTAACCACTGCGCTACACGCCAACCTACAGCAGATGCAGTACACAGCACATTATTAGTCGCCAGTTCAGGTAGTTCTTCTAGTTCTACACTATTGCTAATATTCGACACATTAATTACAGCCATAGCTTAACTGGGTTCTATGCCGATTTGCGCTCCCAGATCAACCCCGCTGACGGGTGATTGCTGTGGCAAAAAGATCGATAGAAATAGCTGAGAGACAGGCGAAACGAAGGACCCACATGGTGTGGTGGTGAACGTGTTACTCCCCGGAAAGGATAATAGCGCGTTCGTTCCCCACCCCAGACACCTGTGGTCTAGAATTTTGCCACTATCTCAGCAACGTTGTGGCTGTATTTCGCTTAGTAACCTGCCATGAAAATTATAGAAGGCAGCACGTTAAACGTTTAAACATTAAGCATTAGACACATTGTTTGTAGAGAGACAGCGCTTCGAAATTCTTGTGCCAAAACTGCAAGCACAGGATATCGGTCATGCACTGTATGGTACGCAGTCAAGTGGACGTGGTTATCAAAAGGCCGAGAGTGGGCGCAAACTATTTCCCTTCTGAAGCAGTTCGTCCCCGAGTTACCAGTACCAACTCTTCCAGTTGTTCGGCTAAGAACAGATAAGGGAGTCAATGGAAAAGTGGCTGACGACCAGACAAAGTGAGACTATACACGTTGCAAAAAGAAAAAAAATATATGGAAAACAAGAACGAGATGAACTGGTTGCTCCCAGCATTCTCTAGATGCTTACGCGCTCATAGTGAATATGTAAGCCACAAGCATACCAATCCTCTGTCCAGTTCTTCAACGGGGTTTACCTTTCATCGACATACGAACTTATTTTCTCGTTACTGCTTTCACACTATTGAAACATTGCACCATAAATTAGAACAAAACAGCGCATAGTAAATGAAAATTAACAAAGATGTGGCGGCTGGGGTAGCGTAGTGGTTAGTGATGCCATCGATCAGGAAGCAAAGGCGCTGGTCCGAACCTCGCACTAACGCAGTCCTCTAGCCCACGTGGAAACGCTTAGCTACGTCATCTCATAAAAATAAAAAAAAACAAAAATGTAGATATTGCATATATTAAATGACAACTTCATTAGCAGTCGATTCAAATTCTGGAATACGATGACGCCCTATTACACACATTCACAGCGACCGTTTCCCTAGCTTTATTATTCTACCACTGACCTTACTGTATTGGTCTTTTCCATCGCCATTTAAACTATAAGAGTCAGATTAATTGATTCTTTAACCCTTCCTATTCGAAAGCATAACGGATTTCTAGTAAAACTATTAAGGATTCCGCAATGATTCGTGATAGTGATAGAAGTGCTCTCCAACACGGTCTAAGCGATGCTTTGCAAATGTTGAAAGGTACTCCGTTGTTCGAACAAGGCTTTGAAGATTATTTGGAAGTCCTCGATGCAGCTGAAAAATTGGATATTCAGGTAGTTGTCAAAGTATTTTGGTAGCTTGTTTTGGGGCTGGTAATAGTTACTATCCAGTATACTAGCTGTACCAGTCATCCGCTCTGAATCGTGGTTATTGCTGAGGCTTTTTCTAGAAGATCCATAATAGAGTTTCTGCTTGTTATAGCTGAAGAAAGACAGCGATGTATTGGGAAAAATGTGCGAAATGCTTCCGTCAGGAATATATTCCCGAATGGAGGATCTCGTAAAGCAGTACGAAGAAATGTAGTTTCTTTTTCATTTGGTTTTTTACTGTTAGATGCTCATTAGTCTGAAACTGTACCATAGAATTCTTTTCCATAAGAGGTATACAAAGGGGCACGTATAGCGCAGTGGTCAGAGGCGCCCTGCAACACACGTGGAATCGATCCCCACTCCCATGGCTCACGAAACCCTCAATCTCTCCGGACTCGGAAAATTGGTACTAGACCTGCCTGGGAGGATAGCAATACTGATTTGATACATCGGTAAGCCACCGCGTTTCGTCGTAAAGGCCAGACGTGCATTCAATCACCTCCAACTATGCTTAATCAAGTCAACGCATAGCGTATCCCTCAGGGATTGATTAAGGCCGAGAGCTTTATCCTATATCTCTTTATAACCGGTTTATATTTTCAATCAAGTGAAACTATGTAGGACAACCTTGCCAACTGGGATGAAAATCGTCACCTTCCAAAGCTTTCAAGTTCTAGATTCGATTTGGATTCTAGTAGAATTTCTAGTTTCTGATAGATCGAACTGAATTGGTGACTTTGCTGTCGTCTTAACTATGTTCCTTATTCAATTGTTGGCTGACGAATCCCAATTTCAGGTGTGCCGAAACGAATGTGACTGGCTCGTGGTCGGCAGAAATAGCGAGGCTTCGTTCATGTCGTCCACAATCACCAGGTACATGGACCTTTCTTTTGTCGAATGAGTTACAGTCGAGTAATCAGAGTTTATCTTATGTCATATGAACTGCCCCACTTGGTTTTCGATAAAATCACTCTATTTGCTTCTTCTGAGTAGACCGCACTTAGTAATTATCGCAGTATCCACCGCATTGTAATGCTGTCTTGTCTGTTATTCAGTTTTTTTTCTTTAAGGGGTCTTAAAACTCCCATTTTCGTCTATCTTTAAACGGAATACTCAACCTTACTAATATGCTAGAAAGATTAGCAACCTTCCTTACAAACCATATAGTAGAATGGCAAATAGGCTCCCAAGCCTCGCTTTATTCTCGATTTCACTTTCGTAACGAATATATCATAGCTTGTAACATGGAATTGTACCTATGAGCGACGATCGAATCAGAAGTTAACGTTTTATAATTATTTTTGGTAGGCTGAGCTTGATATGTTCTTCTGTGGTTTAACAACAGATGACCGTGGCTAGGATTAGTCAGCCATATTATTCACTGAATCTCCATAAAGTCTGAGAGTCTAACAACCGCTTTTATGAAAGCCTTTGTTCAGAAGTTATTCAAAATGAGCAGAATGAAGATGAAGGAGAGAAGGACGTAGGAGTGGTGGAAGTGGTGAAAAGTCATCGAGATCCTCTAGGTGGCGGTCTAATAAAAGATCCAATAAAAAACAAGGTTAGTGGACTGTTTTGTGCTTTTTTGTGTTTTATTATATCTTTCATTTTTGTTCCGTGGAACGATTTTTGAAAGGGAGCGGGAACAGAATACTGTTGACGGGAAATCCATGTATACATGAAAATTATAAAAATTGGGAAAGTATAAAGTATGGGCGGGAATTTTATGACGGAATCAGCGCCAAAATTACAATTCTAGTACTTTAGAGGTGTGGATTCTGTTTTGGTGAACTACTCTTTTGCTATGTTTAACGTTTTGTTTTCTGCCTTCTATAATTTTCATGGCAGGTTACCAAGCGAAATGCAACCACAACTTTGCTGAAATATTTGCAAAACTCTGGACCGCATGTGTCTATGGTGGGGAACGAACGCGCTATTGTCCTTTCCGGGATGTAACGCGTTCACCACCACACCATGCGGGTCCTTCGTTTCGCCTGTCTCTCAGCTATTTGTTTTGGTTAACTACTCGTTTGCTGTTCAGAAATCCTTAGGAATGGGTGCACCTCTGTGAATGTGCCATATGCGATGGCTTGAGAAACAGTTATTGAGAATGACGCGTTTTCGTAGCTTAGTTCTTTTCGTTATAGATTTTGTAGGTTTTTCGTATCGTATAGAAAGGAAGTCAGAATAGTCTGATTGCTTAGAGCACTTATAGGTTAAAATAGTGCTGAAAGAAAGGCAAGACGAAGGACCCTAGTTGTGTGGTAGTGAACACGTTAGCCCTCAGAAAGAGTAATATCGTGTTCGGTCTCCACTGAAAACACTTGCCATCCGGAGTATTGCAAATATCTCAGCATCATTGTGGTTGTATCACACATAGTACCTTGTCATAAAAAAGATTAGGAACTAAATAAAAAATGACTGCATTTAGAATAGATCATTGGCAAAGTCCGTTCACTGCTTTGTTACTTTTAGATGTCTTTTATTGTTTTATTATGATATCAAACCATAATTGACACGGGAAGTTTTTCTGCAGCACTGCGGCCACGTCTATGACCGGACTACCATGAGAAAATACATTGAAAGCAGCCGAGCTCGTCGTGCGATGTTCTACCAGTGTCCATACAGCTTGTGTGAAAATAGAAAGAACATGAATATGCTCGACATGATAGATTATCCGGAGTTCTTCGCAATGTGAATTAGAGAAGCTCATCTTTATTTTGTACGTTTCTTGTTTCTCTGCATTCAATTCATCCCAATAGTGCACGATTCTCTAAAGATGACGAAAATCACGAAGTATTCATTTAAACGTGTCACTTGTTAATGTGTAGCATGTTCTAGGTATGACATGTTTCGTGTCAATGATGGCAGTATTGGTGTATCCTATGTTTTTCCTTTCTATTACACCGTTTGCGCTGACTGTACGTTAAGACATGCTAGTAAATACTTAAGTCATTATTACAGCTGGGTTCGTTTTCTGACTTTCCAAATCTTTTCTAAACTTATATTTATTGGCTACCGACTAAACTAAAGTAAGAAGTTTAAAAGCCGAATTCTTTGGATACTTGGAGGGCCGTCCTCACTGGTTGCGTGGGCTCCAGCACAATCTCCATTTTTCGGAGTTTTGCTGGTTTAGCTATGGTGTTTCCCTGGCGTCTCGAGGTCAGCATGCCCAAAGCCTGCCCCAGGTTCTCACCACTAGAGGCAGTCGCCACACTTGTTGATCAGGGGAAGATTTGCCACCATGCGACTAGTTCCATACCAGGACAGTGGTGAATCTTGTTACTGGTTTACTTTTAGGTGTGCTTCTTGATGGAAGCGCAGGACTCCTCAGCTTAGGGGTCGTTCTGAGGGTTAATTCCACTCTGTACATCGAAGCCAGACTTAAGAACACCTCCCAACCACGATGAGGCAGTAAACCGTTGGGAGGTAACAACTAAGTTACCGTAGAATTAGAAACAGTTGTGGGGCTGAATATATTTCGAGTGCACACTTATTTGGAAAGAAAATGAACAATATCATGACGCAAATAAAAAAAGGATGAAGCTCTCGGCTTTGATCAGTCCCTCAGGGATGCACCGTGCATTTATCTTCATTAAGCATCGTTCCGAGGTGATTGAATGCATATTTGGGCTTTACAATGACTCGCGGTGGTCTACCGATGTATCGAGCCATTGCTGCTGTCCTCCTAGACAAGTTTGGTTGCCGACCCCGGAGGGATGGAAGGCTTGGTGGATCGTGGGCGCGGGGATCGATTCCACGAGTGTGTCGCGGTGGCGCCTCCAACCACTGCGCCATACGCGCTGTATCATATCATGACGTAGACATGGCAATCCGAGTAAATTCAGGTATATGAGCTCTTTCTTCTCAACTGTTTACAGCTTCATCGTGGCTGGGAGATGTTCCTGAGTGACAGGTTGCGATATACCGGGAGGAGTTCTTCTCTCCAGCAGAGCCTCTCAAGCTGAGTCCGGCGTTTCCACTGGGAAGCCCAGCTAAGAGTAAACTAATACCAGGATCCACTACCGTCGTGATATCAAACTAGTTGTATAGTAGCAAATCCTCCTCTGATCAACAAAGACGACGGCTCACTGCGGTGATGACGACCTGAACCAGACCTTGCCCAGGCTGACCTCGAGACTACAGGGAATCCCGGTGGCTAAACCAGCGGAACTCCGAAAGAATGGAAATTATGCTGAGGTTAGTACAATCAGTGAGGGTGGGCTAACTAAGTGTACAAGTAAGGAAGCATGAGGTTTTCACTGTGGTGGAATATGGGCGCTACAATTGCTTCCTGATTAGCTCCCTGCGAACTCAATATTGCGATGCACTCTGTCGAATTTCCAACGTGTCCAAAAACAACCTTAATGTAGAAATGTATTCTTGTTGAGTGTCGATATCTGCACTCTTGTTGTATAGTTTTCCAACAGTAATATGTGCAATAGCGCCAATTTTCTGGGGGAGGGTACCACTACACAGTGTCAGACTTATAAAGGTTACTTTAAAGTTTTGCGATGGCTTTCTTTCACTACTTTTTTACATCTTCTCCAAACACATTGTTAAGTGTTCTCTTATTTTACTATTTATCCTCTCATTTTATACTTCCATCGCTTTATTTACTTTAAAAAGAAGATAAAGTTCTTGCCGTTGATCAATCCTTGAGGGGTGTGCCATTCATTCATTCATCATTAAACATCGTTGGAGGTGATTGAATGCATCTCTGGCCTATAAAGTGACTTTTGGTGGCCTAGCGATGTATTGAGCCAGTGCTGCTATCCTCGCAGATAAGTCTGGTACCAATTTGCCGACTCAGGGGAGATGGAGGGGTTGGTGGGCCTAGAGCACGGAGATCAATCCCATGTGTGTTGCAGGGCACTTCCCACCACTGCGCCACATGCGCCGACTTATTATTTGCTCTTGTTGTTTGAGAAATTCCCCACTTTAGATCCGATGAGCAACGTTCGAAGAATTCAATACATGGCTTTCACCTTGCCGGGCAAGGTGTTTACAATCGATTTGCAGAAAGTGGAAGAATAGTTTTAATTGCTTTGAGTGTACCACCTAGCGTAGAGAACTAGATTTCCTTCGGCTTTCCGCTTTGCTTCCATTTAACCACCTTCCTTCCAGTTTGAAATAAGGTATATAACTGTAATTATGGCTATGAACTAAGACCACACACTGTGCCGATTTCACTACTTCTTTCGTTTTTCACATCCATCAACAGCGGTGGTCTTCAGGGTCTGTGTGGGTGCATGGTCGGCTGCTGCTCGAAGAGTTCTGGACTTCTTTGCAAACGTTTTCGGACGTTGGTTAAATCGATTCTCCATAGAATTCTAGAATATCCATTATAGTGGAAAAGATGATTAGTTGGCCGTGGGTAAGGTGAACAAAGGCCTCGCGGGTACTATTGAACGACATCTCTACCAGTGCGCCACCCTCGTCCCCGTAATGTTTTATTTCAACCACAGTGATGCTGAGATATTTGCAAAACTCGTGACCGTATGTTCCTGCGGTAGGGATCGAAGACGCTATTACCCTTTCGGAGGACCAACGCGTTCACCACCACACCATGCGGGTCCTTTGTTTCACCTTTCTCTCAGTTAGTTTTACATCTAGCAGTGCCATCAGCAGTCGCCTGTCAACGGGGCTGGTCTGGGAAGCACACATCGGCGTTCGATCCAGTTAAACTGAGGCTGTAGTCGAAATCACAATTTTAACTTTCTATTCACTGTCTAATACGATTTTTCCCTGCATGGTGTGGTGGTGAACGCCTTAGCCCTTGGAAAAGGTGACACTGTTTTCGATCCGCAACGCAGATACTGTGGTCCGAAGTTTTGGAAATATCTCAGCATCATTGTGGTTGTCTCTTACATAACACTTGCCGTGAGAAAAACTGTAGTAGGCAATAAATCTTGGTTAACATTGTTTTATTTCAACTTGATACATAGATTAATTCTCGCAGAATACCATTATATCTTGATATAATAAGAGATCCTCCCAACGGTTTGCCGCCTCATCGTGACTCGGAGGTGTTCCTGGGTGTTGGACTGCGATGTACAGCAGGGTATTCAACCCCTGGCAGGCTTTCTCAAGCTGAGGAGTCCGACATTTCCATCAGGAAGCCTAGGTAAGAGTAAACCAATACCAGGATCCACCGTCGTCCTGGTATCGAAGTCGTATGGTGGCAAAGCTCCCTCTGATCCACAAGGGCAGCGACTGCCTGGGGCGGATTTTGGCTAGGCTGACCTCAGGATTCTAGGGAACCACAGTGGCTTAACCATCAAATCTTCGAAAAATGGAGAATGTGCTGGGGCCCGATCATCCAGTGAAAACGGGCCATTCAAATATCAAGTATCAAGAATAATAAGAGATCTAGATAAATGACCCGTCTTCGTATGTCATGTGGGCCCCAACACTTCTTCTGTTCCTTGCGTTGCCTTACAACCATCATCCACAGATGTGGTCGACTTCGTTTGTGACTTTGGAGGAAACACGAATCGTCGTTATCTTCTTACGCTAACATTTGTGTGCTGGTGGAATGTGGTTTTCTCTAGAGATTTGTAATAGCCAAGCTGCAACGTTGTCAGATCGTTAGCATACACAGTTGGTGGCGTTTGTGGTTGGAACCAAAATTTGTTTCCTTGCCTCTTCCATTCTTACAGGAACACGGCGATTCATGTGGCGGCAATGTATCCTGTCATCAATCGACCGACCTCACATGGGTGATGCAACTGAATTCCAATGTGAAGTATACAACCACTAGTCCTCAATTACTTGACGGAACAGTGTTTTGAGCTCTATTCAGTAGAAACGCAGACAGATATCGCAATGTATAACTTTCACCTACTGCCCAGCAAAACTTGGACAGCAGGCCAGATCGAACCACGACTACCCTTTCCGGAGGCTCACGTGTTACGCACGGCACCACTAAGGCCTTCCTTCCGCTTTTCTCTTAGCCACTCCTTTTATCCAAACGCTGCCATCAGCAATCATCCGTCAACGGGAATGATCTCAGATGTACAAATCTGAGAAAATACTTGGCTGAGGGAAAGGCGAAAAGAGGGCCTCAGTGGTGCCGTAGGCAACACGTGAAGCCGTTGAAAGGGTAACTGCAGTTCGATCTGGCCGGCGGTCCAAGTTTTGCAAATACCTCAGCATAATTGTGATTGTTTCACATACAGAGAAACCGCAGCCATGTCGAAGAAATGACGCACACTACACAGGTGCACTCGATCGACGTCTTTTGAAGATGGACCGACACATTACACATCAGGCCGATTTTCGTACTTCAGATCTTCGAAGAATACCTTGTAGTCCAGACCCAGCAGAACACACCTCAACAGGTAAACATCGACAGGCCGGCCGCTCACATAATGAGAAGATAAGGCGACAGGTGCTAGACGAGGCGCCTGAACCAGCTACACTCAGGGCTAGGATCAAATTCCAGATCCTGAAACTGCCTCACACAGGAGTACATACACCTCGATGGATGACGACGGTGGCAAGAGGGTAGGAGTGCTGGGACCCGCACGACATGCGAGGACGGGTCATCAGTGTCGGGATAAGTAGGTAGTACTCAGTTCTCGTTGACGGGGTTCATTTCACTTTTCAAACGCTTCACAGCTTCATTCTACTCGAGTAATTCAGTTAATTACTGTTCATAGCAGATTTTGTGATGAATCAGATTTGCTTAGCGCTGCCGTTTCGCTACTATCATTCACATGGTTATTGATTTTTCGCTTTTTTCCAGCATTACTCGGGACGAGGACGCGGCCGATAGCTTGCTCATATTACTATTTTAGAGTGCCTGGATTTTCACATTCCATGCACACTCTCTTTATTTGTGAGTGGTTTTGGTTTTGCTTAGAGGTTTTTAGGCCTTGTCTCTAGGTAAAGTTTGCTTGTTATCTTAATATTTCTTTTAAAAGTCTGAAAACTCTCAGTCTTTGTGAATTTCCGTGAAAGGATAGATTTCGGAAGTACCATGAGGTTCGAAAGCTCTACAATCGGGTTATTGAAACGAAGAAATTCTTTGTGGAACGTTTTGTGTTGTTCGTTTTGACGATTTTTCCCTTTACATTGATGTTTAAGGCTTCTAGCACTCCTGGTCTTGCTACTTAAGACATTTTCTTTTAGTGGGACTAAGAACGGAGTAGTAAGTCGTTGTAAAAATGTCGATTTATTAAAGATGTTTTCAGGAACATGCAAAAAGATTGAGTCACGTGACCATTTGGTGATATAAAGCATTGATTTTTAAGTCGAGTCACATGTATGTGCGAAACAAACACCTCTTATGTTTTGTAGAACCGTGATGTTATCCATTATTTTTTTTTAGAATCTTGTTTATGCTACCCTACGTTGCTTACAAATACATCCAGAACAAGCGAGAAGCTGGTCGTCGTGAAATGGATGCCACGTTGGATTCACTGACTTCGAATCTGTCCCGTTCCATAATTCCAGACAATGTAGGTGACGTTAACTTTGTATCTTGAAATCTCTCAGCGCTAGCTGACAATTTGGCTAGCTCCAAACCAATCGACCCTAACTGCGGAGTCCTTAGGGCAGAGATACTGTTTGTGGATTTTTTACTAACAATACGTTAGCTTAGTTTTCTACGGCTATTGAGGTTTATTGGGTCGTAAGTTTCAAGAGTTTTGACTCAGAGGTCCGTTGGATTTAGTGGAAGGGTACAAATTCAAGAATACAGTACTGTCACAGTATATTTTTTGACTAAATTTCACAGATCAATCCTGAAAGAATTGTGTCAACATCTTCCTCCCACCAGTGTTCTAATAGGTACATTAGCTTCAGTGGGTGCTCTGCTATTCTCCTTCTAAAATGTTATTCCTGTTTAGGTTGTACTTCGTTTATGCGGCGTATCTGCAAAAGTTTCGGAGGAATACATGCCTGGTGTACTGATCGTCGTTGAGAAAGTCAGTACTATTTCCCGTCTTTTTTTTAAATACTTACAACGATTTTACAACAGTTGTTATTCTAACAGGGGATATTCTCAAGCAATCATTCAGTACTTTTATGTTTATACTCTAGGACTTTTTAAATTTTTCTAAGAGTTCGTCAACTTTTTTTTGTTATAGGCAGTTGGAGTGTTTATTGAGTGGGTCCCCACTGAAGAAAGTGGACCGGTCTACGCACCAGACACGTCTGGATGGGTTATTACTGAAGACGGTGGGGAGTCCCAGATGGTTCATTCACCAAATGGGTCACCAGATCGGGTGAGATCGTAGTTCTTCCAATGAGCTCTGCTTTTATCGCTTGTATAAATATACAATTACCTGTTTTACTTGCAATACCCATTTTTAACGGGAAACATAGAAACGGTGTTCAATTTCCCTTAAATGTGTGTTACTAGTATAGAGTGTATTCTCCTGTTTTGATCACAAGCTTTCACGTGACACTAGGTTTTTGCAATGAAGACGTCGTTTCTTGTGATAAGTTTACTCTTAGCTGAGCTTTCAGAAGAGAATGTAGATGTTGTCAGCTTGCTTGATGTCGTTGGAGGTATATCGCAGTTCAACCCCGTGAGTGAACCCCAGCGACAGTAGAGCATTTGATTCGCGGAGTGCATATAAAATGAAAGACTAATGCTCTCGGCGCTGATCAATCCCCCAGGGATGCGCCATGCATTCGACTTCACCAAGCATCGTTAGTGGTAATTGAATGTATATCTGGGCTTTACAATGACTCTCGGTGACCTGCCGATGTATCGAGCCAGTGTTGCTATCCTCCCAGACAAGTTTGGTACCAATTTGCCAACCCCGGAGGGATGGAGGGCTTGCTGGGTCTGGGATGCGGGAATCGTTCCTATATGTATTTTATTGAAGGACGCCTGCGGCGACTGCGCTGCACACGCCCTCATAGAATACGTAGTGCTAAGAATCAGATGCCTAGCATAATCCAAGCATGCATCGAATAGGTGTTAATGAAAAGTCTGTTAACGGCAATATTAATAATTCTACTAGTGGAAAGTGTTTTGGGCACGAGTTTGTTGAGTGTCCGTGCCTCAACTTTTTTAGTATTTATTAACGCTAAGAAGCTGGTAGCCTTCCTTCGAAATGGTGTATTAACTTTACTGAAAATTTGCAGCCTCCAAAATTTTTTTTGAATCAGATTGTAAACAGTTTAACGACGATATGCAAGTTTATTTCGCTCTCTTAGCAACCAGTGTTTAGATGCGATAATCGTTATTTAATAGTTGAATGAGTTGTTTGTTTTATGTAATATTATCCCCATGCAGAACATTCTTTCCTTTATGCTACCACCAATTGTTGCAGGTACCTGGGGAACTGAAAAGCAGTCCTGCGTTCTCTGTCGATGTCAACGATCTGAGTAGTTTCAGAAGTATCGAACCAAAAAAAGGTTTTTCATACTTTGTTTTAAGGCATAGACTTGCTCTAATGACTTTTTCTGTGGAAAAATTGTAATACTCGGTAATACTCGTTGTGAATTTTACTGAAATTACTTCCAGGACAAGGTTATCCAAGCGTTCAATTGATTTGCAAGGACGGTTCTAGCGTTGCGCCATTATACTTCACTTCGGAGTCAACCGTAAATTTCATCGATGTTCTTCAGAGGTATCGGTCAATGAAATCCTAGAGCTTTTATGTTCCATGCCAAAGTTATCTCTGGAGTAATTTCGATTTGTAGGTACATTACGCTACGGAGGTCCGCTCGTGAGCCGAATCTGGTGCTAGTCGTTGATGGCAAAGCGGAGGCCTTAGCACAGAGTGTGATCGCACTCGGACAAAATGATGATGTTCTGTCGGTGTGTGTTCAGCTTTATTCAATATTAGTATATTTTAAACTCGGTTCATATAGTCTAATTCTTCACTAATTTCCTTCTTCACAAGCACGATTATTAGCCATTGTATTGACTTTCTTCCATTTTGAATCACTATTCTTCGTTATTTCACGTATCCATGTTTTCATATTTTATCTCAGAGATTTATGAAGAATCCTTATGCAGCCGCGCTTACAGGATTCGGAAAAATCACTTCATTCGTACAGGAACAGGTGCAACTGTTAATGTTTCTTCCTTGAAGTTCGTATCCAGTTTCATGTTTCTTTCGAAATTTCATTTCAAATTCAGATGATTCCTGCCCTTCTGGATACAGATGCCGTCAGTCAAGAGGAGCAAATTCGTGCCATGCGTGAGCTTACACAACGGGAGGACGATGCTGCAAAACTTCGGTAATTAGTAAAATAAGAAAATCCATTGAGTAACTTTGATCAAGTACCATGTATGATTAAACACCATCTAATGAACGTGGTAGATTATTGGGAAGTTGCGTATTATCTATTTTTAGAATTAATCTTGACGCGACATCAGAATTTGAGCTTGTCACTCAGCTTGAACTTCCTCCTAGGCCTGACATCTACAGAGAAGCACCGGTGACGCAAGTATGTTTTTGCGTTATTATGACGTTTTGGTTGATAAGACTCATCGGTTCTGGTTACTTCTCAAATTTTCGCGGTCATTCTATAGGAGGAAAATCTGAAATGTTGCAGGATATATGGGACAACTTCAAAACATCTGATGGCACTTTTGATCCACAAAACATACATCACCTAAAGATGAACATATTCAGAGGAGGTTATTTTATTTAATACGAAGCTAATCTTATTCAAGTCCGAGTGTAACACATTCGCAACGACTCTGGTTTTGTGACAACAGACGGAACTTAATCAGAATATTCGAGGAGTTCAACACCGTGTAGATTTACCGAAGAGACTGTTGTACCGTGTGAAAATATATATATATATATATATATATACAAGTATATAATGTTTACGCGGGCTCGTTTGAAATTTAAATGTGTTTTGATTCTAAACGTCCAAGAAAATTAACAAAGAAATTCAAGTTCTTAAAATCTCCAACGGTGAGGTGGAAGCTGCAGCTCCAAGAAACACACTAGGGAACGCTATCTTTTCTTTTGTAGCAGATTCCTGCTTGCTAATTTGCTCTCGTATTAGAAATAAAGGCGTTGAAGTAATAATATAGAAGAAATGTATGTCACTGGGTTCGGAAAATTGGAGCTCCATCGTGCAGAAGCAGTAGTACCTTTATTCTGTAGTCAAAAATTTGTATATTTTAATGGTTTCTGTTGAAATTAATGAAATCAATTATGGACTGAGATATAAAGGTTTAAAATTCAAATTTGAATTTGAAATTTGTCTATCGCATAGCTCTTATAGAGGTCACGTCGTGGAGTGTTAATTAGTTAGAATGCCCAATTTTCGTCACCGTTGTTGAATAATGGTACGTAAGTTTAGGTTTGACCCCAGATCTGCGCAAAGCTGTATGGAAATACCTTCTTGGTTATAGAGCATGGGATGAAACAGATAGCCAGTTCAATAAGGTTTGTCAATAGACGTTTCTTGCACTTTACTTGAGAATTTCTTCCAAATCCTTCTCTTATTTTCATCATCCAAGTTTTTCCAGAAACGCGCAGTGCTTGCAAAGGAGTATGAAAGATTGAAAGCTCAGTGGCAGTCAATAAGTCTAGATCAGGAATCTCGTTTCTTCAGTTACAGCAAACGGAAGGGACTTGTTGGTGAGCAAATAGATTTTTATTTGATCTGTGTGGTCATGTGTCAAATGTTTTTAACACGAACAAAGCTGTTCTTTTGAAGAGATTTTTGAGTAGTAATAGTTTTTATTTAAAGGTTGCATATTCACTGTCTTCTAATAAGTTCTAGAGATGAGTTGCATTTAAAATTACAATATCACATAAAACAAACACGTATAAATGGAACCCACTGCGTTCTCAATTTGCTAAAGAAATCTGGCCGCTTTGTAGATGGTTTCCGCTAAAGAAATTTTCCTTGTTCAGACCTCATTGTTCTTCTAATCCGTCTCTTACCAGTTCTCATCGTCACATAGACGGTACTTCTATGGCTTCACTTGAAATATATATCCTTCCGAATCACGTAGGCTACCGATAATCTTGTCCATGCACAATCGCGCATTTGGTCTTCGTACTGTATATGCTGATTGTGTTTCAGAGCATCATTCTAGTGCACCATGTTTAGTGCACAAAATTCTTTGCCTAATGGGCTTTGCGTGTTTCAAGTAGAAAATGAAAAGCTGCGACGATGAACACATGTTCGTGGAAATGCGAGTCGTATTCCAGAAAAACCATTTTCTGGCGTCTTTGTCGCAGTTTTGATCTAAGGGGCATCAGTCTCATTTCGTTCTCCATTACAGTATAAGGGTTCATGAAATGGGTATTCTTTTACTTTAATCGAAGTCTTTTTTTCACGAGTTATTTACTCACTCTCTTAAAGGGATTTTTTATCGGCGTAATTTTTTCACGGTGATTTTTTTCAGTAGGCTTCTTAAAGTTTTGAAAGAGGTTTTCTAATGAAGTGCTAGTCGAATTTTTGTAGTCTGATCTATGTCATGGATAGGTAACGGATAGTTGTGGAAAAACGCTTTGTAAAGAATGCATTATTGATACTATAGACAAAATCCCAAGATAAAAATCTCCCTAGCGTCAACTTCTTTTTTATGTGGAACTTCAAGATATCCTTTCATAGATTCCGCGTTATTATGGCACTCAAACAATTTCTGGTATGTAATGCAAAGATCGTGAAGAATGTTCGCCATGATTTCAGTGGTGGAGATACTCTTCTGTTTTTTTCTATCGCGACCCGTCGTTCATATCTCCTGTGCGGATCCCAGCATTTCTCACATTCGATTTATTTCCTCGAATCCATCATACACGACGGTTTTTTAGCTTTTAGGTGTGGCTTCGGCCGTTTGATGGTTTTCCTTTCACCTCGAATGTCGTAAAATATTGGTTGACTCGATTCTCCCCGGAGTTCTGAGTCAGCCGGACTGGAACGTCCCTACCTGGATTGCAGAGCATGATTTTTTCCCGGATAAGTTCGGTATGAATGCCTCATGCCTAGGGGTTTCAGGAGCTTGATGAGCTCGGAGCGGGATCGAACCAGCACTGTGCTCGTTATGATCGGCATTACTACCACTGTGCTGTCCCTTCCCTCTACTCTTCTATTTACCTAAGGATTAGATTCAACGTGAGAATAAGAAAAGTGAAATATGAGGCTTTGTAGAATTGTTTTATTGTAGTAGAAACGAGAAAAATTAGATTATGATTCGATTTATACAATGTGCTGCTGAATAATGTACTAGCTTGGTGCAAATACGGCGGATTTTGAACTGCAACTTTGCAAACTATGAATCGGTTCAAACATAGCTTTGTTATTCAAAATAAGTGACGTTGGAATCTCTAAATATCGTCGAAAGACGCATTTCGGGATCACCTGTCGTGTCGTCCCGTTGATCATCGAATGACTCGAGCGGGCCCCAGTAAATCTTCCATTTTTCTCTGTCGCGTGCAAGAGTAGCCCAGTGGGTTCTACTCGCTCTAGGAACTCGTCGAGCATCATATCTTTCTTCCAGGTTCTACGTGAAGAGCTGTGACCATCGGGTCGGTGGTCTTCTACGGTACGCTTGACATCCCGAGGAACTCAATCACTAAGGGCTCTTGTCCATCTGTTGTCATTCATACGCATTACTTGTCCGGCCCAACTTATCTTCGACTGTTTGGCGTACAGAACGGCATCTTTGATTTTTGATCGTTAACGCAAGTCGGAGTTTCGGATCCCATGCCTTAATTGTGTGAAACGGCATACTCCTAGCATCGTCCTTTCGACTGTGCGTTCGATAACGTTGAGTGACTTTTCATCCTGCTTAAGCAGCGTTCAGGTTTCTAACGCATACGTTAAAGCAGGAAGGACCGTTGAGTCGAAAAGGTGGGCACGGAGTCGGGTGTTCTTTGTTCTCTTCACTACATCCTCGATGCTCTTGAAAGCTCCTCTTCTTCATAAAGACTTCATTAAGCATCGTCGGATATGATTTATTGCATATCTGGCCTTTAAAATGATTCGCGGTGGCCAACCGATGTAACGAGCCGGTGCTCCTGTCCTTCCAGACAACTCTTTTACTAATTTACAGATCTCGGAGGGATGGAGAACTTGGTGGGCCTGGGGCACGTTGTTCGATCCCATGTGTTTTACAGAGCGCCTCTGACGATTGCGCTACACATGCTTCATCATAATAAAGTTTAATATCTGTAATCTGTATCACCTGTAGTCCTGTTGATCGTAGAGTGACTCGAGCGGGCCCCAGTAAATCTTCCATTTTTCCCCGTCGCGTGAAAGAGTAGCCCAGTGGGTTCTGCTCGCTCTAGGGACTTGTCAAGTATCATATCTTTCTTTAAGACTCTGTGAAGAACTCTGACCATCGGGCGGGTGGTCTTCCTGCAGTGCGTATGATATCCCGAAGGATCCAGTCACTAACGGCTCTTGTCCATCGGTTGTCATTCATTCGAATTACGTGTCCGGCCCAACTTATCTTCGACTGTTTTTCGTACAGAACGGCATCTTTGATTTTTCATCGTTGACGCAGATCGGAACTTCGGATCTCATCCTTTACTTGTGTGGAACGGGATACTCTTAGCATATTCCTTTCGACTGCGCGTTCGATAACGTTGAGTGACTTTTCATCCTGCTTAAGCAGCGACCAGGTTTCTAACGCATACGTTAGGGCAGCAAGTACCATTGAGTCGAAAAGGTGGGCACGGAGTCGGGTGTTCTTTGTTCTCTTCACTACATCCTCGATGCTCTTGAAAGCTCCCCAAGTAGCTCGTTTTCTTCTGCTCAATTCTGGAGCTATGTCGTCCTTCATATTGATTTCCCGACCTAGAGGCCCGTTTTTTTTTAAACTGTGTTTAGTATTTTGATACTCACATATAGCTTGCTGGGCTCTGAACGTTGGGGCTTGGTATACTCACGAGTAGATTGCCAGGCACTCCCAGAGTGGACATGGAGCTTATTTGTTGGAGGCGACTCCTAACCGCCCCCCCCATATACTTCCCAGTCACTTGATTGCGGGCTTTCGGACGAATTGACTCGTAGAATACAATCCACATAAGCGAGAACACACCCACACACGCATGTATGAATATGCCTAGCAAATACCGAAAGTATGTGCCAAATCAGCGCAGCTGAAAACAGGGTGTCCATCCCCTGGATCCACCTGAGTGTCAGGGAAGCAAAGGTCGCTTTCGTCCACGATTAACCCATATCCGCCACCTGGGATGCGTCACGTAGCCTCGCGACTAACCGGCTTGAGATCTCTCATATGAGAGAGATCCGTGATATTTTGGTAAAATCCTGAAATTCTGAAACGATGAGTAGTGTGAAGGCATTTTCTGCAGCGGCTTTGTTGTCGAACATTTTCCCAGTTAGTGGTTGTCGAGATGCTGGAGGAAAAAGTGGTAGGTGATTAGTGAGAATAGTTTCGATGAATATGTTGTATGAGCGAGGATTTTCTTCTTCAACTCGTTCACCTTCCGTAGCTTTGGTTGTGTAACATTTAATACAGGATTATGTAAGGAAAATAAACATTTTTTGACTTATCTTGCATAAATACGGTTCTGGTTTTTCAAATTTTCTTCGAATGTTTCTTTGTTCTTGAGATTCAAGACATTTTATTAGATAATTCCATCTACTGAAAACAGAACCGCCTTTTAACACGAATTCACCTCCTAAAACTATTTAGGATCCCTGTCTTTCCTTCCATCCATCCTGCTTGAAATATTATGTTTTTCGTGTCGCACTCATTTTTTCATCGGATATCACAACGGTATGAAGAAATGAGATGTTCTTTTGTAATGAAAGTGACGCAGAAAGCACTTCATGACGATAATCTCGTCGAAACTTGTTGAATTCATGGGGCATCCGTTTATCGAAGTTTTTCACCCTTTCCAGTGTGTTCCAAACGACGAACGATTGATTTGTTAATGTTGGATGTTCATATAACTGGAGTAATTTTTCAAAGGCCAGCTTTGACTAGTTGCTTTAGATGGTTGTCATTAGCGGCTGAGTGGCATGCGCGAGTTTTCCGTCACGAAGACCCGTACTTACGATGCGAAACATTGTGAATCATCTTTGCAGATTCTCTGGGAAACATTTCGTTTTCTATGGTTTAATATTGTCAGTGATTTCATTGGGTTCGTATCCAAGTCTGAGCTCATTAAACGACATGGTTTCCATGACCTGGGAGAATCGTTGTAACCAACCTGAAATCATTGAGATTTGGTTGTTTAGAAAAAGTATCACGCTACAAACTGTTAGAAATCAAATGTCTTAAAATAGGATCAATATCAAAATAGAATTACTGTTCTGTGGATGAGAAAACACTGGGTTGTTGTAACGGCATTTATGCATTCCCAGGGACTGTTTCGGCGGTTGCACCGTCTTAAGTGCTTGAAAGAGTTAAATTGGCATGCAGTCTACTCAATCAAACACCATCATAGGAAGATAAAAAAAAAGCTCGGCGTTGATCAATCTCTGAGAGATGCGCCATGCAATCGACTTCATTAAGCATCGTCGGATATGATTTATTGCATATCTGGCCTTTAAAATGGTTCGCGGTGGCCAACCGATGTATCGAGCCGGTGCTCCTGTCCTTCCAGACAACTCTTTTACTAATTTACAGACCTCGGAGGGATGGAGAACTTGGTGGGCCTGGGGCACGTTGTTCGATCCCATGTGTTTTACAGAGCGCCTCTGACGATTGCGCTACACATGCTTCATCATAATAAAGCTTAATATCTGTAATCTGTATCACCTGTAGTCCCGTTGAACGTAGAGTGACTCGAGCGGGCCCCAGTAAATCTTCCACTTTTCCCCGTCGCGTGAAAGAGTAGCCCAGTGGGTTCTGCTCGCTCTAGGGACTTGTCAAGTATCATATCTTTCTTTAAGACTCTGTGAAGAACTCTGACCATCGGGCGGGTGGTCTTCCTGCAGTGCGTATGATATCCCGAAGGATCCAGTCACTAACGGCTCTTGTCCATCGGTTGTCATTCATTCGAATTACGTGTCCGGCCCAACTTATCTTCGACTGTTTTTCGTACAGAACGGCATCTTTGATTTTTCATCGTTGACGCTGATCGGAACTTCGGATCCCATCCTTTACTTGTGTGGAACGGGATACTCTTAGCATACTCCTTTCGACTGCACGTTCGATAACGCTGAGTGATCTTTCGTCCTGCTTACGCAGCGACCAGGTTTCTGACGCATACGTTAGGGCGGCAAGTACTATTGAGTCGAAAAGGTGGGCACGGAGTCGGGTGTTCTTTGTTCTCTTCACTACATCCTCGATGCTCTTGAAAGCTCCACAAGCCGCTCGTTTTCTTCTGCTCAATTCTGCAGCTATGTCGTCCTTCATATTAATTTCCCGACCTAGATAGATATAGCTGGAGCAATCAGAGATATACGTTCCGTTGAACGTGAATGGGGCATGCGAAACCAATCCGTTCTTCATGAACATCGTTTGTATGAGATTTGGTCGGAGACCAATCTTTCCACAGGCTTTATAAAAGTCGTCAAGCATTCGTTACGCTTGGCTAATGTTTGGTGTTATAAGGACGATGTCATCAGGAAAGCGAAAATTGTGTAACTGCCGACCATCGATTTTCAATCCTATATTATCTCATTCCAATGTTCACATGACATGCGGTAAATAATTTGGGCGAGATGATATCGTATTGCCTAACCCCTCTTTTGACGTTAATGTTATTGTCGTTGTAGAATGGTGATGTCTTGGTTGTGAGATTTTTCTACAGCTTACAGAGGACCTTTACCTACTGAGTAAGGACTCCTTGACTATCAAAGGCTTCCAAGACTGCTTCTATCTCAACTGAATCAAAGGCCTTCTGTAAATCGGTGAAAGTGGGACAGTGCGGTCTTTTGTACTCTCGCGATACTTCAGTGAGCCTTGTTATCGTGTGGATATGGTCCTTCGTACTAAATCCTCTTCGAAACCCTGCTTGCTCACATGGTTGTCCTTCGTCTAGTGTCCTCTCAATCCTGTTTAGGATAACTCGAGTGAAAGTTTGTAGACGACAGCAGATTGGGCGATAGTTGCCGATATCGTGTAGGTCACCCTTCTTGAACAATAACACGGTCGTGCTGGTCTTCCACTGAGTAGGAACCTTGCATTCAGACATGTAACGTGTGAAGAGCTGAGCCAGTGTGTTTACGAGGACTCGCGGAAGGTTCTTCAGGTGTTCTGATCTTATCCTGTGATGAATTAGTGCTGTTCGATTTTCCACCGACGAAATGGCATGTCGGATTTCGGAAGGGAGAACTGGTGCTACAACATATCCTAGAACTCCCCGTGAACACTCACCGTTTTGCTCTTTATATGTGCTTTAGTTATTATTGCAGACTAACCGCATAGAGGCCTTACATGGGTTATGGATATCAGGTTCAAAAAGAAATCTGATGTATGGCGCGAGAACGCGCGTTATATTCATCCTTGCAGTTGATTTTTAGGTTCTTGGAAGTTATCCCGAATGCTTTGTGAACTTTACGTGCTGATGTTTTGGAGTCCTGTGCGAAGGTGGTGACTTGTACTTTAGAATCTTCTTTGTTATGTTGCTGCCTCCTTCACCTCACTAGTTGAGTGTATCTGGTTTAATCAGCACGTATTCTTTTATTGATGAGTTAAGACGCGATGGAAAAAGACCTTATTCGGCCAACGTTTGATAATGATGATGATAATGATGGTGGCTTCCCTCTTCCTCAAAGCCGGATTGATCCCAGTCCATTGTTTCCAGTCCTTCCTTCTTCCAATGTGGATTTTCATGATCGCGTCCACTGGAATCGAGTTTCGAATGGAGAACCTCATGCAGTGCTATCTGGTACGGAATATCATTATCAGCTACTACAGAGTTTAACAATATTTCGAATGCGAAATATATGGTGTAAAATAAAAAAATCTTTGATGTAAATATATAATACCACTTCTATAATAAACATCACTCAGAATCACTACTATAGTTACTGCTACCGGCTTTTCTAAACCGGCCATTTTTAAGCAACGTTCTGTAGCTGTATTTATTTTCTTGGAAATGAAGGGCTGGACAAACGGGACCCTATTTTCACCGGACCTATCGTTTCTTGGTGTAGTTTCTCCTCTGAATTACCACGCATGTCAACCGTTTCGTAGCAATTGGAAATGGCTATTTTTCTAGCCAAGTTCAGTGATTCCTCCTTCTTGAGCACACAGTGGTGGCTGTTTGAAGCATATTTCCCACAAAGGTCTCTTTTGTATGTCAGTGGTGAGAGGAGAGGATGTGAACCAGTATATTTTCGTCACTTGGATTTCGCTACTGTTTGCTGATGTAGCTGTTTTCAAATAGGTTGATTTTAATGTTCAAAAATTGAAACCAATTTCCTTTCGGTTTTTCTGGGGGTGAATGTTATGTAACCTGACTGTTGGTTTAGCAGCTCAAAACACTTGTTTATGTTTAGCAGATAATAAAGTTAATTTTTTCGAGTGTTTCGTCCGAAAATACGCGCAAATTGATGCCTACTTCACTGTTGGGTTCTTGCAGTCCAAATAACACTTCGCGAAAAGGAGGTGGTGGTAGTGCCCGTACTACTTGTTTTTTGTTGTTATATAACGTGTATAGTCTACCATTGTCACGGAGTCGATCTTGAAGTTTATATAGACTGCATGCGATTCTACGCGAAATTTCTTTAGTGTTGCGCTGACGAGAAACTCGGACCTAATTCTAATGGCGAGTACGCGCCATCAGACGGAGTCATGCTTTCTAGGACGCTGCTTGTTGAGTTTTCTGGCACGTTATCGACCCTTATTTGACCCTTGCTGTTTTCGTAAATGCTGTTTCCATGTTCCATTCCTCTTAATAGGATTGCAAATAATATTAACGCACCCATTATTCTCTAATGGTGAGCCTCTAAATATTGAACACAATAAATGTATTTGTAAAATTCATCATGTAAAGATCTGTCATCATTTTTCACCGACCAATTGAGAATTTCCGTGTGGAACTTGTTTATTTTATATCTTTTTCGGAGGGATAAGTTTCAGAACATATTCATCAGAGAAGTTTAGTATTCTTGTAAGGTATGTCGCACCTTTTCAGAAAAAGATGTGGCTCGCACTGATCGTTCAATGGCGTTCTTCAGTGGTGATGATAACCCAAACCTAACAATGTTGCAAAATGTTTTGATGACCTACGTCATGTATAATTTCGACCTAGGTAGGATACTAGAGTCCAGTTGGTTCAGCGTTATTTCCTGCTACTTACACGAGGCAAACCTTCCAACTTTTTTGGCATAAGCTGTACCTGTTTCTTACAAGTATCTGCATTTTTTACTTCTTTTCCTGGTTCACTGTTTCAGGTTATGTACAAGGAATGAGTGATTTTGCTTCTCCTTTGCTTTACGTCATGGAAAATGAGGTGGACACATTTTGGTGTTTTGTTGAACTGATGGAAAAAGTTGTGAGTTTCTTCAAAACGTCTTTACGGGTTTCAAAACATTTTTAATGTTTTCTTTTCTTGCCGACATGTTGGTATTGCCTATATCTCACAGCTACCGGTCTTTCTTTAGAGGTCTTCTTCGATATTTTAAGACCTGGTTTTGAACTTTCGCATTCGAGTCTCTCTTAATTTGTCTGTCCGTCTAGCATAATTTGGTTTCATTGTGAGAAACGGTGCGGTCTGAGAAACTCCACAAATGTCTCAGTGCTTTCCTCAACAGCAACAACCTTATTTCATACCCTTGGTGCACAGTAAGCAGTTGTTATCAGCAGCACTCATGTGGTACTTGCGTGGCATAAACGTATTCGTTATTTGGTAACGAGGAAGCAGCGCAGTGGTAGTAATGTCGGTTATCACGAGTAAGGTGCTGGTTCCACTCCGCAGCAGGCACACTAAGCCACTCTGAACCCTCGGGCTCCTGAAGTTGCTGCCAGACCTATCCAGAAAAAGCGCACTGTGCAACCCAAGTGGGAAAACCGTAGCTCGACTATCTCAGGACTCGAAGGAAAATCGACACGATAAGCATTCAACGACATTCATTAGGAAAGCGAAATCCTTAAGTGGCGTCCAAACCTAAATGCAAAAGAAGGACTTCGTGGATGGTGGAAGCAAGGAGGCAAATCGAATCAGAAGTGCTGGGATCCTATTCATCGGCAAACGAATCTATGTTACTCTGTGAGTAAAGTGGTATGGTGTCATTGTGGGACCCATGGTTACAAGCAAGCAAACCTAAACCCCATCAGTGCTGTGGTTCTAAAAGAAGCTTTTTTTCCTTAATTTATTATTTTATATAGACCAACTCTAATGTCGGTCAAAAACTCCATAATGGGAATGTTATTGATTTAGTACAAATAGTGTTCGAGACAAAGTCTATTTGACTTTTTAAGCGGTCAGAAACATGAGCGCTAGCGACTTTATTATTCCCATGACGAATCTTTTAAGATTTCTTGAAGTTATGACTTGTTTGCATTTTCAGTGATTTAAATGTGGTCTGATCGTGGTATGATTTTATTACTTTTTCTTTTGTCAAGGTACAGTTTATGGACTTCCTATGAACACTTTTCCAAAAGATCGCCGGAGTTTGTCCTTTCAGAACTTGACGGGTCGAATAGATAATTCATTGAATAGTTGTTTTCAACCTTGGTCCAGTGCCTTCGTGAAGGAGTATGGCAATTGGGTCACTGATGTTTTTGTTGCGCGCTTGACATCCCCTGAAATTCAACTGCTAACAGCGGTTTTGTTCATAGACTGTCGTTAAGACGTATCGTAAGTCTAGGCTATCTGGTTCTGGACACCTGGTAGATGGCAGCATCGCCGATCTTCGATCGCAGCGTGCATTCGAGCTTAAGATTGCTTCTGTTAGTACCTGATATGAGAGATACTCCGAACATTATCCTCTCAGTGCCACATTCGATAATGTTGAGTGAACATGTATGCTGCTTACGTTGCGTCCAGGTTTTCATGACGTACGTTAATACTATAAGAATTGTTGAGCTGGAAAGATGGGCATAAAGCAATATGCTTTGTTCGTTATGATACATCCTTAACGTTCTTGTAAGCTTCCCATATCGCTCATATTCTTCTGCTCAGCTGTGAAGACAAGTCAGTAATCGTGTTTACTTCTCGATGCACTTGCACATGATATATGGACGCACTGGAAGACAGTCAATCACTCTGAGCAGGAAAAAATCTTAGCTGTGCTTTTGTGCGTCGGGAGACAATGTGCTTAGTCATGTAATTAGCTGCATCTCGGAGGAGCTTGTGGATACGTTTCTCAACCGTACCAGCTTCAGTTCTTTTATTACTGCTCAGGAGAACTTTGCCAGTTAGTGCCTGCGGTTCGTACGACTCGATTTCATCTTGGGAATATCCGGAGAAAGACATCCGTTGGTGTCTTTATTACTTCGGTGTTCAGCGTTATTTCGAAGCTGTTGGATGACCCAATCGTTCTCCTCGTCGGCGTTCTTAATAACAACGTTTTTTCAAAATCAGGCTAGTGAAACAAAAATGTTCTTTTTTACGAAAAAACGTTTGGCTTATGTGTATGCTCTAGTTCGTTGTCGTAATCTGCACTAGAAGCACAAAAGTGCTAGGGATGCATTTCTGGGACTGTTTGTTAAAATGAATAATCATAGTAATCATAATAAACTAAAATTGCCTTTCACCGTGTTCATTGTGCTCATATACATGGAACTCGATGTGTAACTCTTTATACGGTCCCTTATCCATTCTTCGCGTTCGGGTCACCAGTGGTGCACTTGCATACATACGATGCTTTCTTGTAAAACTTTAGGGTGAAAGGATGCTCAACCTTTTCTTCGTCAAAAGTTAATGTGGAGAGTAAGCGACGAAGGATGTCATAGTCATCTTTGGTTCAGGTCTTTTCGCCTAAGCAGTTTATCCAATTCTTTTCGGTCAAGCGATTCGCGTGTTCAGTTATTCAAATGAATTGATGTTCATGATGAAGCTCGTGTTGGCAAACAAATTAACACAAATAAACATTGAGGTGTGTGGGTCAATTTTGGCCAATCCGACCACGTCGTACTTGATCCTCTCAGTTTGAATCATAGACTCTCAATAGAAAACTCGGTTGCTACCTTTGCAACTTATCGACGGAAATCCTTGATCAATTACCAACTCATTCTAAACTTTTTTGGTCGAACTAAAATCTTTGGAATCTACAGTTTTCTCTTCAACAAAATGCAAGTTTCATTCTATGCTTCAGGAGCGGATTTCTCATCTGCGACTTGATAAGTGAAAGTTTTTAAAGTAATTGATAGTTGAAATACCTTAAAAGTCATTTAGCTGAAAGTGCTGTAAGTGCATTCACTAAGAAAGAGTTACATATTGAATTCTTGCATATTATGTGGTGTTAGTTGTCTGGAGCGTTGTCACATATTGCACATTTTTGTGCGAGAGAGCTGACCTTTTTCTGTTATTTGGTGGTGTTTTTAGACGGTATAACATTTAAGAACTAAAAAGGAAACGTTAAAGTTCGGTTATACAAAACAAAGCTCTTTTCTGAACAAATCAATACTCTGTGATTATCTATAAAATCGACTCTATATCTCAGATTTTATGGGCGCGTGTGGCGCAATGGTCGGAGGCGCTCTGCAACATACACGTGGAATCGGTCTTCACGCTCATGGCCCACCAAGCCTTCCATGCCTCCGGAGTCGGTAAATTGGTACCAGACTTGTCTGGGAAGATAGCAGCACTGGCTCGATACATCGGCAGGCCACCGGGAGTCATTGTGAAAGCCAGACATGAATTCAATCACCTCCAACGATGCTTAATGAAGTCGAATGCATGGCGCGTCTCTCAGGGATTGATCAACACCGAGAGTATTATCCTTTTATCCTTTATCTCAGAATTTAACATTCGGAACTTCTTGTCAAATCTAAACCTTATCCAGAATTTGTTCTTTTGAGTGCTTATAAATATAGATGTTTTCACAAGCAAAACTGCTTGTTGTGGAACTAGTTACCTCAATGTTCCATATTGATTCGTTTGCTTTCTTTTCTTGTAAAATACTCAGACATCTTTTCAATTTTCTTCATACCTTATTTCCAACATGTTCGACTTCCAATGTCTCCTATTATGCCGTGGATTTGTAGTTGAGAGGTCAGATGGTTTTTCTCTATCTTCCAACAGAAGATATTCTGTTATCCCGTGCATTTAACGTGGTTCACAGATAATTCGTACTTCTAGATTGCACTTTTCCGGATTGCATACAAATGTGAACGCCCATTCACATAAATCAGTTCATTGTCTATCAAAATAACCTGTCTCTAGATACGTTAGCATATCCGTTTATTGCTATTTCTAGTCATTTTCGGAGCTTTTATTATTCAATATCGCTTCAGCCGTAGAAACAGGGCACGTCGACAAGCAAAATTGGCCAGCCGTGAATGTTAAATTCGGTAATATGCTTTACGCTTCCAGCCGTCTTCCTGTCAGCAAGAATGTGATGAAGCAGTTCGTATACTATCCACCTAGTGTTTCTTTGAACTATCTGTTCTTTTTTCCTTCCTATACGTTTTCCTTCTATCAAGCGCTACGCTCTATGCGAATATTTTACTTAATGAGAAAAATTTTAGATTTTCTTAATTGGTCCTCGATATTCTTGTCGAACAAACACGAGGCGTTACTTTATTCGTTATTCCGTTAAAGCTGTCATTTCGGCATTATCGCCTTCTTCAGAGGCTAGAAAGGCGGTCGTCGGAATTTATTAATTGGGTTGTAAATCTTGGCGAACTGACACTATCCTTATTGTTTTCGAAGGGGTTCGGTCGTTTAGTTCATTGCTTAGCTGCAACGTCTCCAGTTTGTTTTAATTGGATTGAATTATTCGCGACGATGCACTTTGATTTCAGTGCATCTTAATTTCGGTAATTCCTTTTGTTGCATAGGCTTCTGCCGCACTTTTTGTGCCCATTCGATAGCATCTGCGCCAGTAATGCTGTGTGTAGACTCAGTAATCTATAAAGAAACTTTTTCGGACATTTTTGTTCGTTAACTTACGGAGATTGTTGTTGCTGAGGGGAGCATCAGGATATCTCATCTGGGAAGAATAACACATGAGTAAAATGCTAGGATGGCTCTGTTGCACAAATGCTAGTATATATGTCGCAACAGTTAATTGCGTTTTGTACGGTGCAGGTGTCGTAACAATCTCGCGACGGTGTGATTTATGGCAGTCATTTCAAGCTTACCGGAGTGGCGGTTATAACACCCATAGGGTTCATTCCGCCGACAGTGACTTACCCCAACACAGGGAATCGATCTCCCACGCTTCCCACGACAATTGGTATCCCGTGGGACACTATTTCATTGATAATATAGTCTGAAGTTGTTCGGCTAGCACTTCAACGTCTTTGTCCTCCTCATGGCTGATGATCCGAGTCGATGGTCCACGTGCGTTCTCGTTCTCGATGTAGTGTCTTCATCATCGTAGCGCTGTGCTATGTTGGACGTTCTTCTGGAAATGCTGTATTGTGCACTGAGAAATACAAAAAAGTTGCTTGTGGAACAGTGACTGAAAAGTTCACTGGTCAATCAGTTGTTGTTGAAACTCTAATTCCTGTAAAAGAAGGATCATTACGGATAAAGGATAAAGCTGTCGGCATTGATCAGTCAGTGAGGGATGCGCCATGCATTCGATTTCATTAAGCATTTTTTGGAGAGGGGTGAATGCATATCTGGCCTTTACAGTGACTCGCGGTGGCCAACCGATGTATCGAGCCACTGCTGCTATCCTCCCAGACAAGTCTGGTACAATTGTACCGATTACGGAGTAATGGGAGACTTGGTAAGCCTTTAGCGCGATGATCGATCCCATGTGTGTTGATGCCTCCAATTGTTGCACTACGCGCCCATCCCCTAATTGTTGTAGTGGATCACAATTGTACAGTGTGTGATGTATTGCAATAAAGACACATAACTGGCAGAACAATTCAAAGTACTGACAGCAATATTTTTGTAGAATTGGAAATAGGATTATGTAGCAAACAGCATTATGTATATCGTTGGTACACATAGAACGACAGAGCAAAGTCCATTATAAAATCCTGTCATGTCCTCAACTCATCAGACTTTCCAGCTATTGAAGAATTATTGTTTATTCAAAGAAGTGTAAAAAACAAGCAAGTCGATAAGATTTGAAAATTAGGCGTCGTCGAGAGAGTGTTAAAGACAGTTGTTAGTGGAAGAGCCAGTTAACATACCTTTTTCTCTGGGTGCAATGCACAGCATGCATTGACTTCAACATAGTTCGCAGTCGTGGCAAACTAGACGTCTTATCATACTGTAGACACCGAAAATAACGTGAGCTCATGAATGCGTTATTGATCAGTTTCGTGTTTCAGCAACGGAACTTTGAAAAAGATCAAGCTGCTATCAAGCTTCAAATGTATCAGCTACGTGACCTGGTGATGATAGTCAATCCACAGTTAGCGAATTACTTAGGTAAGTTGGATGTTTTTCAAAACTTTGCCCCACAACTTTCTACTGGAAGCGAATGTAGTTAGTGAAGGGCTCGATTCATCTTGTATTAAATTAGTTCTTCTTCCGTGGTCCTTCTAGCTGGAATAATGCCATCAAATAACGTGCCCTACAGGATTTGATCGTTGACTTTGTTGTTTTTCCTTCAAGTTTTTTTTCTTTTTAATTTAGAGAGTCATCAATCCGACGACATGTATTTTTGTTTTCGATGGGTTCTTGTGTGGTTCAAACGTGAACTTTCATTTGTGGATACCTGCAAACTATGGGAGGTAACGGCTTTCGATGAAAACACTTTGTCTGAAAGTAATTCCATACAGTGATGTAACCAGAAAAAAGTTTAGGTGTTGTGGACTGGTCAACCGTGCCCAAATTTCTTGTTGCTCATTTGCGTAGCAATTCTTGACGGACAGATGAACGTTATAATCGACAATAAGTTCGGACTAACCGAGATTTTAAAGGTGTCATTAAAATTGCAATGTTTTTATTATGAATTGGTTCAAATTTTTAGAGATATTTTCTTGAAATCTCATGTAGATTTGGAAGTGGAGATGTAAGAGAAGCTCACCAACTATGGCAGTCTACACTTCGCTATTTCGAAGGAAGTAATCAATGTGGAAAAACTGTCAAAAAATGTATTTTTGCCGCAGACTTGGTGATATATGGGAGCAGCTATTGTTTCTAGCTATAAATCCGAGAAGGACACAGCTCGTACTTTGAGATATTCAGAAATCAGTTATTTTAAATGGCATGACGTTTAATTTGAGAAGACTAGGAACGAAAAGCTGAATGAGAAATGATGTTAAACGTACAACAGCTAGAAAATGCTTGTAGAACGAATGTGCAGGAATTTCGCCCATTACCACCTATTTATAAATTTAGTGGGACACATGCTTTATTGTTCTTTGTGTTAGTGATTCCTTCCTACACAGAAACGTCGTTTGTTCGCATTATCTCAGTCTACTTTGTGTTGAAGCTTTTGTAGATTATTGCTAAAGTTTTAGTTCCATTTATTTTTATGGCCTATGTTACTAATTGTTCCAACGGGTTTACCGCCTCTTCATGGTTGAGAGTTGTTCCTGGGTGTCGAGCTGGGATGTACAGCGGGGGGATTCATCCCTTTGGCAAGGTCTCCCAAGCTGAGAAGGGATCCGGCGTCTCCATCAGGAAACCAGCTAAGAGTAAACCAATACCAGGATCTCTCACCGTCCTGGTAACAAACTAGTCGCATGGTGGCAGATGTCTCTCTGATCCACAAGAGCGGCGACTGCTTGTGGTGGAGACGACCTAGGGCAGACTTTGCGCTGGCTGATGTCGGGATTCCGGGGAACCACATTGGCCAAACCAGCAAAACTCCGAAAAAATTGAGATTATGCTGGAGCCCTCATAACAAGTGAGGAAGGGCCATCCAAGTATCCAAGAATTACTAATACAACCACAATAATGCTGAGATATTTGCAAAACTTGGACCCCAGGCCAGGTCGAACCGCTATTACCTTTTCCAAGAGCGTACATGTTACGTTGGGGCTGTGCGTATCAGATGACTCCGGAAGGGGAAATCACGGTTCGATCTGTTTTGGAGTTAAAGTTTTAAAAATATCTCAGCATCGTTATGATTGTATTTCGCGTAATGCCCTGTTATGAAAAGAATAATGGGTTGTAGATAGAAGTTACACGTTGTATCATTAATATCGTGGTGTGGTGCTTCATTGTTCTCTGAATTGTAGGAACGCATCCCATTATAGGTGAACCGTATTAGTTGTAGCAATATTAGGATATTTCAGCACGTCAACGATCTCTCTATGCACTTAGTGCTCGACGATATCTTGACAGCAGCGGAAGCAATTTTCCATCAGTTATCAGCGAGTCAGGATAAGTTACCAGCTCACATTTGCGATTATCTCAATCTTGGCGAAGGAGTTAGTTTAATGACTTTTCTCTGCCTGATTTTTATCACAGTTCCATGACGAACAGTATGTTTCCGGATTGTTTTTTTTGCAGGCCGCAATTTCTGACCAGTAGCTCCAGCAGGTGGTGTACTGCTAATGTTTCAGTCGAAGAAAGTGAAAGATATCCTAAATCTGACTTCTAATACGTGCTTGTCCTTCGCTGTGGTTTATCACTGCAGCTTTCACAATATTGAGAGCTGATGCTTGAATTTGTAATCGTTTTCTAAGGGGAACAATACCAACCACCTGTGCATTTCGTGATTACCATAACCATCAAGGCTTTGATTGATTGCATTATATCTTTGGTAATTGGTTTTTTGTATTGGATATTGTATCTATTCCATTGTAAAATACACCATCTGTGTACCTTGTTAATTTACATTTTCGCTTCTGGTTTTTGTTACGTGTTACTTTTTATTAGTGATATTACTGTGATCGGTTACTCTCAGTGTGTTTTCTAGAAAACTTTGTAAAAAAAAAAGGAAGGAAGGAGAAACTTCTAGGGAGATAGAGTTGAATATGGCAGCTATGTATCCTCTGTGGTTTAGCTCTGTAACGTTCTATTTGTGTGAAATGTAAAATCACCTTCCTTTAAATGTTATTTGTGAAATCAGATTTTCGTGTACTGTCCAAATTGTACTACTTGTAGTACCTGTACGTCAAACAATAATATTAAATGAGGATTTATAGCTGTGTAGATACTTGATGTTAACCGTTTACCCTATAAATCTGTCGAGTTAAAGGAGTAAACATCTCTATACATGAAAACGTTCAGCAGATTCTGATCGCCATAGTATTTAAGGCGTTCAGCCTGTTAAGAGTTTCGTACTAGCACTATTCTGGATCTTGTGAATGCTACTCAATCCATTTTCGGTTTTCCATGAATGGATTCATATCTTTGTTTTCCGTTAAACCACGGATTGTGTTCTGCATAGAGACGTGAACCGAGTTTTTAACGGTTTAGACTGGGCGGTAATGGGGAGATTACTGGCAAAACTTTGTAACATTTTAATGTTCGACATAGTTGTAGATAAATTTGAAGAATAAATGGTTTTGATTTCCGAACAGGCAAAGTATGTTGGTGTTCGCTATGAATCGACATTTCTATTGCCATAGTAGATTTCAAGATAATCGTACTCTTAACTGGTAATTTCTTCCTGTTAAAGTTTGAGCACATGAGAACAAATGGTTCGCAAGAGATTTTATATAAGTATGGCTTCAGTCCGACAATGTTTGGATTACTATAACCTAACAATTTTTGTTTTAAGCTATTCAGCGCTTGCTTTCGAGTCCGTGCTTATTTCTCGCTGAACTTTGGACGATACGACTCTTCCCGAGGCCTGTTGACGGCTGCCCAGTTGAATGGAGTCAAGCTGCCAAATTACTCAGAAATTAACTAGTAACTTGCTCAGAACGAATAAGAAGCGCTGCCAATGAAGCCGAGCTCCCACTTTTAAGCTATACACTTTAACTAAGCTTTACTTTACCACTACAACCGATATAGATCGTTGTATATCGAAATATAAGGCGATAGATGTGTTACTTATTCGTAATATATCGATATATAAGCTGTAATGGTGTTCCTGGAACGGGGTACGATCTAGAGTTCAGTCGTATGTGGGTGGTACAAAGTGTGATAGAGTTTCTTAGTTTACTCTTTAATGATAGCGTCCGTCTCTAAGTTGTTAATTTACTGGTAACAAGGTGTATTCGGGACGAGATTGCTTGGGGGTGTTGGTAGAGACATTCACTGATTTTCAACTATTTTCGTACGAATTCTGAGGTGGATATTACTGAGCACAGCCTATGGGTAGTGATTTTTCATTGATTATGTGACCTTAAGCACTAATTTACTAGTAGTTACTTTTCAAACTGAGAAGAGAAAAGTGGGAGGAGTTCAGGATGTGGCTGCTTGACCCTACCCTGCCTGGCGGCAGTATGCTGGTTTAGTCAATACGGCTAGTTGTTGAGAAACTAGCAAATTCGAGTTCTCTGCTTCTGTTTTTACTCTGCTTTTATTTAAGAAAATAACATTTTCACTAGGGTAATCGAGTGCTTATCTTGACCGATGTGGTGGAAAAAAAAAAGATGAACGTTAGATGAAGGTGTTGCTTGGTTTTTTTTCGTGTGCTTCCTTCGTGCTGCTAAGAAATGAGGTGCACAGATCTCTGTCCAGACGGGTATTAAGCACTCTTTAACTCTCGAAATGAACATAACGTAGTCTACTTGCTAAGGCATTAATCAAAATCTGCTCCATTCTCGATGATGATCAGTTTTTGGACGTGGTCGTACGTGGCCTGTCCATTTTTAGAAGTTTTACTCCTCTAACGCCTTTTTTTCAAATTGTTCATTTTTTTTTGAATTTTAGATAGGCATGAGAGATTCTGAAAATGGTTTCATAGGAAACTAAGATTAAAAAAATACTAATGAATATAACGTCAATAGCTAATGCGCTCGATTGACTGTGATCTGCTCTTGGCGCGAATTTTAAACACCTTTTATGGTTGCACATTCAGATGTTCAGTGAAAGAAACTTTATGCTTAATTTTCCCAACTTTTCTAGTTTTGTCGTTATTATGTAGCTTCTTTTTTTTACTTAGAAAGCTTCTAAGTTTTTCATGGAGATATGCATAAGATTAAATGAAAGAAAAAGTCCTTTGTCGGTGTCTGTGTGGGATCATCTGTCGCGTATGGGTTACTATTTGAAATCGTGTTCGTGCTCTTTTTTCTTGTAAAATGTTTTCTTCCTGCTTTTTCTTTCTACTGAATTTCCGTTTCTCTCTAAGCAATCGTATTCGGTTTTTGTAACCCTACTTCTTAACTAGCTGAGTCCGTTTAGAATGACTTTTGTAGGCAGCACTGTTTTCAAACGTAATTTCTTCTACGAGTTGATCGATTGTCATTTACTGTTGATATTTTTTTATACTCTTTCGCTGATCATTACTGGACAAATTTCCAGGGTTTTTCCGGCCGGTCACTGAGGTCAATGAGTCCGCGTAAGAAGCGCGCTCGACTTGTTCGTTCGTCGTCTAGTGTAAGTCCTGTTCGTTATTCGCTTTATTTGTTCATTTGTTCATCGATCAATTTGGGATATGAATATTGATCGGATATAGTCCGACTCACAATGGTTTCTGAATGGAGTACGTTTATTGTCGTCAGGTAACTGTAAGCATTTCGTGTTAGAGTAGGAGTGAAAGCTGCTAGCTGGCTTTTCGCTCGTACTTGGTGGATACTTGTGCATCCTAAAGTTGAATAGAAGTAAATTATCTGTGTGAAGTTGTTAGAAAAGCAAAAGTACAAGATTTTATTGAAACTCTTGTTTATTTAGTACTAGTGAAGTAAATGTTTAAATTAGGTCCTTCTTTATTTCACAATACCAATAGCTTACAGTTTATTGTTTTTTTTTTCGTCGGTGTTTTTTTTTTCAGAATTACAGTCGGGATTCTAGAGGTTACGGACAGAATAATACGCTTCCCTTAGGTTTTTGTGTGCAAAGTGTAACTGTCGGTTCTTTCTCTTATGTGTGTAGCATCTCGTGGAACCCACTAGGTGCTAAATCTGATTTCCCATTTTCCATGAAGACACATAATGAATGTGTCCGTAGGACAGGACCTGATTTTTGGCATCCTGGACGTAAATGACGGCGTGTCTGACCTTTGGTCGTCAGTGTATGTGGGATCTCTTCCCTCCCTTGGTTGATGCGGAGTACTGCTAGTATCACTGTGTCGATAGGAGTTTGATAACGTTGACCACTCTTTTAACCTATTTTTGAGAGATTGGTTAAGGAATGAAGAGTCGTAATTTCGAGGAGTTGGATAGGGAGCTAAGTGTTTTTGTCTTCAACTCATTCTTAAAGAACATCGAAACAAATGCGTTTTCTACGAATACCATTTCATCTAAGTTCTACCGAAGACCAACTTTTTCAAATCGAGTTAGACAAAAGTCAAATAGCCGTTCTTGAGCAATGCTTGCTATGGGAATTAGTAAAGCGAATATTGTGAAGCTGTCAGCCGTCAACTTGAACTTCCATGTTATCGCAATCCAGTTTTCACCTTCCGTTTTCGAGAGTAACGATGAATAACTCGGTGACATATCGCCCTGGTAAACCTCGATCTTCATGTTTACAATGTTAATTTCGTTATTCTAAAAAGCACCAACTTTATACCACCAACCAACCGTTGCTGTATCGCCTGTGACATGTACTAAATACGCAGTTCTGTTTTATTTTGAATATGCTGCCATCTGTTCTTACAGTTTCTGTCGAACCTACGGTCTATTTTGGATCGTTGAAATACCAGCCCACTTTTCATCGACCTTGTATTCTGACAGACAACATTTGGAAGGTCGGGTCAGTCTGTTGATGGAGATCGCCATTTTTCGTTTAAATGTGTGGCTCTTACCTTATATGGATCAGGTTTTGTACGTGATTTATTTTCAAAGCTAAATATGATGATATTGGGGTATCATTACTTGATTTTTTGAAGTTTATCTGCTTTCTTTTATGCGAAAAATCATGTGCGAAGGAAGAGGTAATGTAAACCGCTATAAACCTGCAGCATGTAACATAGCGCTATTGGTTAGGCCAAAGTTCCGTTTTGAGGTGATGTAGTTACTTTTCTTGTGGTACTACTCACTGATGTACTCCCATGCCCAGCGTTAAAGAAAGAAGCTCTGAATTCGCGATTTAACATTAGTGGTCTTGATCATCATAGGAAACTCAAGCAGTCCTTCGCTTTTATTCCTCCTCACTTCGTATGTCTTAATTTGAACTACCAGGATTGAGGATTTATCTCGTTATGTGGGGTCTATTGAGGATCTTTGTAACGTTGATGGTCTAATCGCAGAATTCGATGCAGTACTAAGAGGATCTAAGTTGTGAAGGGAAAATTTCTCATCGCTCTGAATGAAGCGATAGCTGCTTCTGTTGAAGACGTGGGAAAGCTCTAGCCATTATCAGCTTAGGAATTCAGAGAAAACCACGTTCCACTATCATTCAGTATGTCGATGACGGGGGAATGTACAATTCACAGGTGGCAGTTTCAGCCGAACCAGCCGTTGGCTCGGATCATTGCCGTGGATAACAGTTGCGAGGTAATGAAATGAATGGAAGAAGTCCGTTGACTGTCACTATTTGTAAAGATGGGTCTTCTAAGTAAATATATAGTAGACTCAAGGAAAGGGTCATGACATTGGAGTTGTCGACATTCACCTCATTCAAAGGGATTAATGATAATTGCCGTGCTCATATTGTCGAGAACCCCATTTATGCTTACTCCCTAACTGCCACATGCCCCGAGGAAGAGTTGCTCTACAGTACCAAAGACGCCGTCTTATGGGCGTTCTGTACTCATCTTGGCCGCGTCTGTTATGTCGTACTTAATCCTCTTAGTTTGCCTCAACTCTTCTTAACATTGTCAGGTTTTTAATAGAGGATCAGATGCTAGTTTGCGAGAGTTACAAGTAGAAAGCATCATCGTTGTTCTTGTTGACTTTAACGGTGCCAGATAACCTTGAAGTTTTGGCAGTTTCTCCGCATTTGTCCTGCATAACACTCTTTTACCGAAGATTGTTTTTAGAGTAGGACGTATTATTTGTTGAAACTTCGTGCTTCTGACTCTGTACCGTGTTTCCATTTGTTCCCATTCATTGGACACTAGCAGTCAACGTGCGAGACACCCTCCTTATGTGCAAGTAATATCACGTACGTATTCCGCACCTTTCCCTTACACCTACTTGTTCAGGTGATTTAGACCTTTAATCTGATACGATGGGTATGAACTTAATGTAAGTTCCTTACTCGCTATTGCTTCGCGGCATTTCATTTGACATGCTAAATAACAACACTTTATTTTTGGCCTGATATTCCTTTTCCATAATTATCTTTTGGCTGTTTTTCCTTTGCCGAATATAGTTCACAGTTTTTATGTACAGATGAGCCCATTTAGTTGTGAAACAGCTTTTTTACCTTCTTAGATTCTTTTGAAATACATATCCTTTACAGAGTTCAGTTGAGTTCACGGAATCACAGAATCGAAAACGAGGCAGCAATCGAGTTGCAAAACATCGAGTTACGGTAATTGTATGGTTTCCTAAAGAAAACCATCTACCTAACTGCATTTGTTGTAATAATTCTATTTCCGTTGTCGCCGTCTCCGCCTCTACCGGTATTGGTTAAGCGTCCTGTCGGTCGTCCGAGAAAGCGCTCTCCTTCGCCCAAAGATCATTCACCACCGGTTCGAGAATTTCACAATTATTTATTGCGACATCGGCATAAAACATGTGATATTAAATAAAAAAGGAAAGAACGCACGCTAAATGTATTTATTCATGAGCCATTGGCCCATTTGCGCATAAACAAATGTCAGGTCGGAGGTTTTCGCCGATTAGGATTATCATGAACGTAGGAATGTGCAGAAATTAAGAAGTAGTTGAACAGCAAAACGGCTTTTGAAGTGAGTCAACTTTTGTGATAAGAAATGCCATGGGTAACTACAACAGTTTGCGAAAATGTACCTTGAGGAAATGTGTTTAAATATCTTTTTCTCCACTTTTCATAGCTTGATCTTATTAGAAGTACCAAAATGTGTATGAAACCTCCAACATCAATATGATGTCGTCCGGTTGGTTCTCCTCTTTTTTCGTAGTTCGAAGACGTCTCTAAACTAGCATCGACGTCATAGACTAACTGTTTGCTATACTAATACCTATAGAAACTGATTTTTTATTTCTAACTATACAACTTTTTTAACACTCTTTGCGATATTTTTGTGGTGAGGTCAAAGCGTTACCCTTACTTTACTGTATCGCCCAATCCAGTTACAAGTGTAAAATATAGGTATTAAAATGTCCCAACTTCATTACTTGTAGTAACACTTTCGGCTTACTTTAAGAAGCCGAAATGCTTGTAGACAAGTGAGTTTCACGAATTAACCATAGGAAACATGTAATCCATGTGTGGTTACTTAAGAGCACTAGTTTGTACATGCAAGGGGCGGATAGCACAGTGGTACTGTTGCCGATCATCACGAGCACGGTGCTGGTTCGATGCCGCACCGTGCCCATCAATCGTCTCATCCCTTCATGGTCGCAAAGTTAGCACCGGACTTGTCCGGAAAAAAAAATCACTCTCTATTATCCAAGTGGAAATGCTCTGGCCCGGCTACCTCAACACTCCAGGGAGAATCGACTCAACCAACATTCTACGACACTCAAGATGAAATGAAAATCCTTAAGCTAGCTGCCGAAGCCGCGGGTAAATGTTGGAAGACGTCCGTGGGTGATTGATGTGAGGAAACGAATCGAATGTGAGAAATACTGGGATCGGGATAGTAAATGTGAAATACGGGTCGTAAAAAATGAAATAAAATACTAAAAGAAAGTTTATATGTGCAGTCTGTGGTGTCTTCCATCCAAACAGCCTATTCAATGAGAATCGTTGTTGTAATATATTCTGGCAAAACATAATTTTGTTTAAACTCAAGTATATTAAAGGTTTTATTATTAAATGCAGATGATTGCTTAGCAAATCCCGATTGTTCACTGACAGAAATATTTTTCTTTTACTGTTCGAGATTCTCATATTCATTGTTTCACTTACTTATTTGATAGTTGAACGGCCCGTCCTCACTGGTTGTGCGGACCGCAGCATAATTAATCACCATTTTTCGGAGATTTGCTGGTTAAGGCAGTGTGGTTCTCTGGAATTCCTAGGTCAGCCTGGCCTAAGTCTGTCCCAGGTCTTCACCACCACAGGCAGTCCCTGCCGTTGTGGATCAGAGGGAGATTTACCACCATGCGGCTTTGATACCAGGACGGTGGTGGCTCCTGGTATTGGTTTACTCCTAGCTAGGCTTCCTGATGGAAACGCCGGACTCCTCAGCTTGGGAGACACTACCGGGTGGACGAATCCCCGCGCTGTACATCGCAGTCCGACACCCAGGAACACCTCCCAGCCACGATGAGGCGGTAAACCATTGGGAGGTTTTATTGTTTATTTTTATTATGTTTGTTTATGCTTGTTCATTGTTTTATGTTTGGAAAACTACGAGCACATCTAACAAATCTACTTTTTCCTACTATTTTTTAAAATCTCTTTAGAAGTTGTGTTTTCATCTTGTGAACCGGCGAAATTTAAATTTCAGACGTTGTTTGCCGAAGAGCCATTTGCAATACGGGTGGCGCCTAGAGAGAGTCGATCGGGACGCCGTGTTCGACGTATACAGAAGGCGTTGTCCTCGGTAGTCACAACTTTGTTTTTGGATAAGAAAGTAAGAGAATCGAGAAATGTATTAGTTTACCCAACTCTTTACAATCCTCAATATTGACTACAATCGAAAACTACGTCGAACCTCTTTAGATTTTATCCAAGCAAAGTTGAGGAGCGCTTGTAGCGCAGTGGCCAGAGACGCCCTGAAATGTACATGGGATCAGTCCCCGCGCCCTAGGCTCACCAAACCTATACCTCCGGGGTGGCCACAATGGTACCGAACTTGTCTGGCAGCATAGCAGCACTGGCTCGATAAATCAGTGGGCCACCACGAGTCATTATAGAGGCCATATATGTATTTAATGCCCTCCAACGATACTCAATGAAGTCGAATGTACGGTTCATCCCTCAGGGATTGATCAACGCCGAGAACTTTATTCTTCAGCTTTTCAGCAAAACTGAGTCTTGTTGTCGTCTTTGGGAAACATTTTTAGCATTTTTGAAAAAAAAAAACGTATTGGAGGATATGCTGTATATTTGGAGAAGATTATCTGCTAGTACTAAGTTTTGACCTAGCTCGCTTCATTGATTGGATTTCTTCACCAGGTAACGCTGAAGGCCAAGTGGAGTGTTCGCTCTGGCGTCAAGATAATGGGCATGCTGAGGTTACAGATAGCGAGAAGCACTATCACTTGAATGACGAGTGAAATCGTTAAAGCTTAGTGAAAGCCAGCGCAAAAGGCTCAGTGGAAAGCTTTTACAGTAGCGGGCATATGTGGACACAGAAATCAATGAGACTTTGATTGCCCAAATCAGCAGCTCATCTCAGCGTCACCGTCACCGTTACAAACAACGTTTTTCTTTTTTCTTACCCAATTCCATGAAACCAACTGGTATTTCGAAATAGCTCAAGGTTTATTTTCACCATGAGAATAAGATGGGCCAATTTTAAAAGGGAATTCGGGAAATTTATGAACTTCATGTACAAAAGTACAGTCGCATGTCATTTGCTATCCTGAATTGACGTATATGCAAAAATTTATCTCTGGTAGGTATCTCTAGGGCGAAGTCCTAATGCAAAGCGAGGAACTACACGGGGTTGATTAATCAGAATTCAATATTTTTCACTCAACGGAGTCGGTTTTATTCATGAGAACTCACCGAGTGTGGACTTTTCGTTCGCATCTTTGCAGATTGTCACTTTTTCTCTTCTTTTCTTCTTTTTTTTGATAGTGACTTCTTAAGGCTGGCGTTAGGTAATTTGTATCACTTGATTTCAGCTCAAGTACTTGTATTAATACAAATTATTATAATTGAACTACACAACAGTTTGATGCATTTGTATACGATGAATTTAATTGACCAGGTTAAGTGAATTCATAAAAAGTTATATTTTGTTAGTAAAATATGATAGGTTTTGAAAAGATCATCAAAATGGCACGCGATAATGCTACTGGTACGCAAAAATAATGCGTGTTTAAGGGGTTTAAGGGACCCTTTCTTCTTTAGACTCATATCGGCCACTTATGGTTTATTTCAAAAATCCGATATTGATTTTTGGACGATCTTGTCGTATTTTTGGATCCAGAACGATACTGTCGTCGTATAGTCGTTGACGTTTGAATACGTATTTAAAAGGCAGCTAAAGAGCGTAAGCATTGCGTTAGTTATCGAATATTCATTTGATACAACAAACACTTTAGTCTTACTCAGTACGAAGTATTTGTCGTGGGCCCCGTTTTTCGAAAACGTTGGTAGTGTCTTTAATTCTATTAGGGGATCCACCGGTTTGTCGCTCGAACTCATTATGTAAAGTGTTTAAAGGTTTTTCAGGAACTTAGTCGCATTATGAATAGTTTTATGAAATGAATCAGCCTTATTTTCCACCCTCATATTTCCTCATGATATCAAACTTATCTTATTCCTCAAGAGAATCACGTCTTTGGAAAGTTTCTTTCAGTCGAACGGATCTATGAGTTCTATGCGAGCTTCATCGGAGGATGCTGAGTATAGGCCGTGTTTTTTTGCTTCACCTCGGGTAGGTGGATTGAGTGAAGTATGTAATTTTCTAAAAATCTGTTTCTGTTCGTTGTGTTCAGTCTATTCATTTGTCGAAACCAACAACTGTGATATTTTTGACTACTTGCTAATTGGTCAATTTATCGAGAATGAAATCAAATTCGAATTGAGGTTAATGACGTTGATTAATTCAGTAAAACTCTAGAATTTGTTGTGACACTGAGTTGGCAGGGTTTGATTTATACGATAACTTTTAATTGCCTACGTAGTGATTTCTTAGTGTGGTAGAAGGTTCAGAGTCAGTGTTAGAGATTGAAGTTTACTGGGTTTCCGATGTACTGACTTCAATGAAGAAAACGAAGTATTTTTTTTACCTAGTTGTATCGTCGCATGAGGAGTGAAACTTTCAAGTTCAATGAAAGTGCCAAATTACTTAAAGTAGAGTTGATCGTTATCGTGAATGCGCTGTTTTCTCTGTGCACTAAGCATTACGCTAGTCTTGAACGTAAGCGAACGTTCTCTGAGGTTCGATTTCTCATGACATTCGTGATCACTGAAACATAGCTCTGAATTCCCCACTTGTTCACTCTCTATGGCTTCATTTGTTAAAGCCAGTTTTGTAAGATTATTGAATAGGAAACCGAAAATGTATAATACAACATTATTCATCTCCTCAACTCAGACAACGGCGGTTATGACGATGAGCTCCATAAAACACCGCCGCCGAGGACGCCCTCGCAAACGGCTTCAAATCGAGGTTAGTACCTTTGGTTTTACACCATGCTTAGTAGTTATACTCTTCGAACTTCTCCGGACTAGTCGTTTTCTAGAGTACCGTAGTCTGAAATTATTCTTTGTGAATGGATTTCCATTCATGAATCTCATTTTATTGAGGCGACTCTGATAAAGGGTTAATACGTAAGTGAACAAAAATATTGAGTAGTGGATAAGTTGGAATAGAAAATCTGGGTTTGATTCTTCTCATATCTATCAAGACGTCATTGATGACATCGTGTTTAAAAAAGGCTCTTAAAATGTCCTTAGTTCTCATTGTTAATCCGTTCCTTTAATTTTAGTCTTATTCTTAATTTTTAATTCTGCTCTAGGCTCTTTCACGTGGTTGAAAATTACTTTTCATAGTGTGCGAAGCGTAAAACTGTTGTTATTCCATTGTTAGCTGAAAGGAAAATTTGTTAATTATGCGGTAATAAGCCGGAGGTTCGTTCTCATCTGAACCCTTTTTTTCCTTCAAATTACTCCATTATGAAGTAATCGTTTCCAAATAAACTGTTAAGCTGTGTAAATGTTTCTCACTAAAAAAGCCAAGTAATTAAGTTTATTCTTTAAAAAAATGTAAATTGTGTGAAATATGAGGAAGAGAACGGCTAAGAGCTGAATCTGATTCGCATTTGCTTAAAAGTGCGAAAAATCTTCAATTCTTATCGTCTTCACCTATAACAATTGTCAACAATGCGCTATTCGCAAACGATGAAAGAGGTCGCTCTACGGCGTCCATTTGATGCTAGCCGAGTATCGATTACTTGGAGAATTGGGTTGTCGGTGGTTTGGGTCACATCAATTCCCGTAGCTCTTAGAATGTGTATGCTAACCCAGCTGGGTATCCAGACCTTCGTCGTCGTGATTTGCGCGCACGCTATTTTTCGCCCATCAACGCTGACCCTTTCCCGCCAAAAATGTTTCCCGTCTAATTGTTCAGTTTTCTGGCCAGTAATTTGGTTTTACGACATCAAATTTTCTTATTTTCGGTGTTAGTTGCTTTATGGGAATTTGTTTTGATGATATATCCAATATATATTCTGATTTATCCGGCATATCCGAGCTGAGTCGAAAATCATGCGGTATCAGAGAGCCGTCCTTAAAGTGCACATATCGCTTTTTCAGGATCTTTTCAGGACTTAATCCACCTGCTTGAAGATATATATCTTTCTTCTGTTCTATTTATCTCAGTAGTGCTTTTTTTGTCTCATTCACTAGGCAAATGAGTATGAAGTGATGTACAAGGCGAATTTCTCCACTTATTGTGATTTTGAGTGTACTACTAGTTCTAGTTCAATTTTCCGATGTCCTTTGACCAGTTAGCCTGCACATTTCTTTTTTTGGCAAGGCGCTTCTCGAATACTTCAGTACTTCATGGTTTTAGAGAAGTACTTTCCAGTAAACTTAGTTTGAAGTAAATATTTGATTAGTGCCTTCCTTTAAAGTGATATTTTTGTTATGATTTCTTGCTATGAAGAGTACTTAGTCGGTGCTGTGTATCTAGCTCATCTGGTTCTCAGTTAGTTCGTTTGAATTGAATTGAATGCGTATTTTCATACGATTACGACGAAGAAATGACGATGTCCATTGGCTCGCGATAAGTTTCTAATTAATGTGTTCAAAGTGTGTAAAATCATGCAACACACAAAGAAAAACAAACAAAAATCGTGACTGCATGGGTCGTATATAGCTCGCTCTTGGCTAAAATTAGTTCGAACTTTCAAATTCGAGCTAGCGTGTTTCAGATCGTGACGAACTTTAATAGTTGATATAAAAATTTAGAAACTCCTAGGTTATGAAATACTTGGCTTTTCACTACCCTCCGATGGATTTTCTGTTCTTATGAGGTACGGAAATCTGCTTTTTTTTCCGTTGAAGTTTTTATGTCGAGTAGCGAAACGATTGAAAAGCAGCGTTTCGTCCATCAGGAAGCGGTGGTATTCTTGAGTGCATCATTTATTTCTATCGCTAGCATGATTACGATGAATTTCCTGAAACCATCTATTCTGTTAATTCGGACTTTAAAGAAGTTTAACAATAGTTTAGGAAGAAAAAGATGCTTTTATACGAAGTAAAATCACGAGGACGCTGAGGTATGAGTAAAACTTGGAACTATAGCAAGGTTTAAAACCCGCGATTACCTTTTCGTGGGTTCACGTGCCATCTACGACACCAATCCAAACTTGCCTTGCGTATCCAGTCCAGCCTTTATCCATTTTCCAGTCTCTTGACCAGTTTTACTCTAGTGGTGCTATCAGTGATCACCTGTTAACGGGAATATTTTTTGGAGCACAGATCGGCAGTGAACAAGTTAAACTGGAGCTGTGGTCGAAATCACGACTCTTATTCGCTGCCTATTCTTTTCTTTTTTTATGGCAGCATAGTCTGCCATGAAATGAAAAGAATAGGTGGTAAATAAAAGTTACGACAAAATGCTTCTACTCTTAGAGCGATAGGGCTGATTTTCTTGTATGTATCCATTGAATGACAAGGTGTTGTGCCTAAAAAGATTAAATGTGTTATCGAAAAACGTGTTGGTGCCAACGTCCTGAATGTTTTTATCGTCCTCGTGAACGTCCTGAATGTGGTTTTTACAAAAAGGTCGTTCCGACTCCTGGTGCTAGGAGTTCGAAAAACCGGCCTCCAATTAATCTCGTCATTAATAGATAAGTTCTTTTGTTCTTACAAGGCGTCCTCAATGAGCTGTGACCAGGTCTCTTTCAGCACATAAGTTCTGCTTTTCAATAGTTAAGTCTCGACGATTTCATCTTCTTCAGAGCCGTTTTTCTGTTCTTTTTGTTTCCTGAGGAAGGGTTTTTTTTCTGAGGAAAAAAACCACCCGTGTGGTGTTCATAAGGGTTAAAACAATCTGTCCGAAACCCTAAGTACGTGTTAAAAATGTTGTCTCAATTGTTTACCGACAAGTTTATTGTATGCTCACGATTTGTTTTCGAAACATGACGAATTTTGTGCTTATCGTTGGTTAAAGCAGGCAAAATGTTTACTGTATAAGTGGTGTCACTTGTGATTGAACTCGGCATGAATTGAACTTGAGAGAGACTTTCTTCCTACTTTTTTGTGATCTCCTGAGTTTTTTCCTGCAAATAGTTGGTGATTACAGACAAAGAAGGACATGTTCATACTTTGTTTTTCTCCGAAATACTCAACTGCTCGTTAGCGAAACATTTTGTATTCCAACTACTTCGGAGGATTTTCAAGCAAATCATCTGGCCGCAACAGCTGATTGCATTTGCTGATATTTATGCATTCAAACTTTTTGTCTCTCTTCAATAATTTATTATTCTCAAATTTGTTTGTACACTCATTATCATTACACTCAATACACTGACTTACACCTTATATTGCTTGGATACTTGGGCGGCCCATTCTCACCGGTTGTGCGGGCCCCAGCATATTCTCCATTTTTCGACGTTTTGCAGTTTAAGCCATTGTGATTCCACGGAGTCCCGAAGTCAGCCTGACCAAAAACTGCTCCAGGTCGTCACCACCACAGGAAGTCCCCACCCCTTATGGATCAGAAGGAGATTTGCCCCCAAGCGACTTGTTTGATACCAGGACGATGGTGAATCTTGGTACTGGTTTACTCTTAGCCGGGTTTCCTGATGGAAAGGACGAACTCCTTCTCTGCTTAGGTGACCCTGCCAGGGGATGAATCCCTCGCTGTACATCGCAGTCCGACATCCAGAAACACCTCCCAGCCACGATGAGGCGCTAAACCGTTTGGAGGACTCCTTATATTATGTGTATTAATGATATCATGTATTTCAAAAGTTTGTTTAATTCTTTTCTGTTTGCATATTTGATTTTCAAATGTTTGGGTTCAAACAAAAATCTGGTTGCAATTCATAAGATTGAATTTGAATACCGCGCCTCTAACGCACGAAGAGCGCAGAGTTTTTATTCACCCATTTCTGGTGTCAGAGCTGCCCTGCTTGTCTCCACTTGCCCAACGAATATGGTGAACATCGTTTTGCTACAGTGTTCTTTATGAAACTCTATTTCGCGAGAAATGAGTAGCGAGTAGCTTACAGAATTCTGTTCTTACATAACTCTGGAGCATTTCACGATGGGATTTATAGAGCAACCCTAATTGGGTGACGAAGATAATTTGTGAAAAAATAGCAAATTTTCGACGGTTTCTAAGGAGTTCACAATTTTGATGCAGATTGTTAGATTTCTATTTTACAACCTTGTTGTTAAAATTGTGTTCTTTTTTGAATCGACATGTGCGCTGACAGGGATCTGTCATGCGAGAATTTTAGTTCAATTACTTTCGACGCCCGTACGGTATTCACTAAGTGGCAACTGGGAGAACGTACACAGGAAGTGATCATGTCCTTGGTGGACTACATTTCCCTGGTGATCCAGATTGTCATATACCTTCCTTACGTCTGCAGAGTGATAAATATGTGCTGGACATGCTTCCATGTATGCGGATTGTATTGTGCACTTCGATTAGGCCAAACACTTGCATCTGAATGGCTCAGAAGTACATGGCAGGCGGTTCGCTATCGCGTCCATTAAATAGCCACCGCGTCTGTTACGTTAGCGTTCGAAAAACTATCCGTAATTGTATCCAATATTCACGGATGAGCCTGTAGCCTTATATGTAGCTAACTAATCGCTGAATACCTTTCTGGTAGTGGTGCTTCTTCTGTCTGTGGAACAAACAGACCTATTGGCCATGTGTGATGAGCGACGTGAAAGGTTGCAAACTTTACTGGTGTTAGCTGAAGTCACTTGTTGATCACTGTAATTGCAATTCCTGCATAAAAAAATAGCATGCACATTAATATCTACGTTAATAAGCCAAGTGGAGATTATTAACACAAACTCTATATTGGATTTTCGACGTGTGACGATCATTTCTCGTTCAGTGAAGAAAATGAGGAGTTGGGATAATTTCGCAGAGTCATAACTGGGACTTCTCCATCGCTTTAAAAGGGGTAAAGGATAAAACTCTTGGCGTTGATCAATCCCTGAGTAATGCGCCATGCATTCTACTTCACTAATCATGGTTTGAGGCGAGAATTCGTGTCTGGCCTTTACAATGATTATGGCCTACCGATGTATCGAGCCAGTGTTGCTATCTTCCTAGACGAGTCTGGTACCAATTTGCCGAACCCGGAAGGAGTGGTGGGCCATGGGCGTGGGAATTGACTCCATGTATTTGTTGCAGGTCGCGTCCGACCACTGCACCATCGCCATCGCCTCCGTTGCTTTAATCATGTAATATAATTTTTATGTAATATTCTTTCGGTTTTAAATATTTGTGAAATTAGTATTCTCAAATTAGAAGCGTAATTCAAATATTTAAAATTTCGTACCCACATAGTGAGTGCACGGCAGAAACCAGTGATGAGCTGGAGAACACCGTTGTATCGGATGGATGAAATCCTGCCTCTTCAAATGCTTCAGTGTTCGGAATACTAGCCTCCGTGCTAAAAAAATTAAAAGATAGGTTCCATAGTATTTAGAAAATATGAATTGTGTCTTGTAGAATGGACAGCATGCATCTTGTAGAGAAAAAAAGCTGTAGGCTATCGTAGTTTCCATTGCAGTGAATGAAATTCAATATGGGCTGAGATATTTTGGTTTAAAATTGGATAGCGGTCATTATTTTCGCACCAAATGCATTGTGCCCAATGCATGTTGGCTCTTGTAAGTTAGAAACTGAATCGAATAACTACTAAGTTCTTGGTGCTCTGTTCTGCATTTTATATAGAGCAAAATGCTTGGCATAAAAGTTTTCCACGACCAGTACTAGTCTTGGAAGAAGTACTGGAAATTTCAAACTATAATCAATATTAATTACAAAATACAAGTACGAATATATACATATTCTTAGAGATTCACGAGAATCTTATGGAATTCTCTTATATATAATTTGTACTCGTATATATTCTAATCTTTAAGGTTTACCAGTAGAAGTATTCTCATTGCATCCAGTCCACCAACATTTATCCTAACCGTCATTCAATCTGTTTTGGTCTTGCTGTTTACATTCTTGGAAATACTGAGAAATAAATTGTTCCTGAACGAGATTTTACCTGTGTGAGCGATGGCACTTCACAAATTTACCAACCTCCATAATATTTACTCTGATAAAGCCATAATGAAATTTTTATCTATGCTTGAAGAAATTTAGGCTCCACACATGACTATGAGTTCACCAACATCTTTGCGACGGCTGACAGTCGCTGCTGATGAACCGTCGAGCTACCGTGGTCGTAAACGAAAGGCAGCGATGGCGTTTATGAAAAATGGGAAGGTAAATTTTCTATAAAGTCTGTAACTAATTTCATTGCAAATGCGTTTTCCTCCCTCATACTGAAAAACTTTATAAAAAAAAATGGACCTCTTAGTTATTTATGGTGGCGCTACTGTTCTTTGGTAGTTTTGTGTTGCTCAATCCCTGAAGAATATTCCAGGACGTTGAACATTATTAACTATTGCCACCTTATTACTTACTGCCTACTCTTTTTAATGGCACGGTATATTGCGAAACATAATTTCAGTGATGCTGAGAGAATTTGCAAAACTCCGGACCGCAGGTGTCTGTGGTAGAGAACGAACGCGCTATTGTCCTTTGCAGGGAGTAACGCGTTCACCACCATACCATGCGTGTGCTTGGTTTCGCCTCTCTCTCACTATTAACTATTATAGAAGTGACTGAATCCATGTATGACCTTTACAATGACTAGAGGTTGCCTACCGATCTATAAAGTTGGTGTTTTCTATCTGCCTAGACATGTGTAATACACCCACCCTGGTGTCTGGAGCGCTTGGTTTCCAGAGAATTCGAGATTGAACCAACATATTGCAATGCAGCGCTAACCACTGTGCTGCAAATGCCCTCTGATCATGTATATACACGAAATGTTTTTGGAACTTCTTATCGACGCCGTAGAAATCCGGACGTGTTGTTAATGTATTCACATCATATCTCTATTATTTCTTTTTACTTTGCCCGCAAAGCGTCATATTCAGTTGATGGTGGTGAAAAATTTATGATTCGAAATTGCACATCTCTAGCTACAATCGGGATCATTGTGGTCTTTGATTACTATCTGCGTCTTACCGCTACTTCTCTGAAAATTATGTCGACAAAGGTAATGTTTGAAGGAGTCTCCCCTCATTCGCTTTGATTGGTCTATCTTCGTGTCAGACCATATTTGCATTCCTTTCTATAATTCTTCATCTTCTGCGTTTCTTTTCTGTTTCCATACTTTCGGAACATATACAATTTTTGGTAAAGTAGAAGGATGAAGCTCTCGGCGTTGGTCAATCCCTGAGGGATGCACCATGCATCCGACTTCATTAAGTAAAGTTTGGAGGTGATTGAATGCATATCTGGCCTTTACAATGACTCGCCGTAGCCTACCAATGTATCGAGCCGGTGCTGCTATTCTCTTAGACAAGTCTGGTACCAATTTGCTAACCGCGGAGGGATGGAAGGCTTGGTGGGCCACGAGAGTGGGGATCGATTCCACGTATGTGTCGCAGTGACGCCTCCATCTACTGCGCCACACGGGCCCTTACAACTTTTAGTATGGTGAAAAAATAAGTCTCGTCCACTATCCGCTGACTGTCAGTCTTTGGTAAGGTTTTCTAAGGTATGGGATGTTTCCTATTGGATTAAAAATGTTTTTATATCGGAGAAGTTGATAAGATATAAGATAGAACATTCGCGTGGTTTTTAACTTCTCTGGCGCATATAGGACGCCTAATTTTCGGTTCTTACGGACCTTCTGGGATTTTGACGATAACCGATATTTTTTCGAAAACCAGATAACTTGAAGGGTTGTGAACACAACAGGATTGTTGAGGAGACTTTGATCTGTTTTACTGTATTGCTGCGAATAGTATGTGTGTTGTTATTTACTATATGTTGCTGTCGGCGTTTAAAAGTGTTTGGCAACCTTAGCCATGTCTATTTCGGTATTTCCAACATCTCCGCTTTTCATACAGCAGCTTTGATTTATTATAGCAACTACAATTGAAGTGACTGCCAATTGCCTGTAAGCAGTAAATGAACTCTTTCCCAAAAAAGTTTTGTTGTATATTTCTTAATACAGAATAGAGCTGTTCCGGGGTGACACTCGCCATGAGTAAGATAACCTCTATATAGTTCATCCCTGCTATTCGGAACGCTGTGTATGGTTGTATAGAATGCTCACCGTCCGTTATGTGTTAATCACCATGGCGATTATAAATGGAGTGGCAATCGATTATTGGTCGTAAGTTAACTTCATTTTCTCTTGACTGAAGCTCAGAAGTAAACCGACGGAACCGTTTATGCCACTCATCGACAATGAATGTGAATTGTATGAAAGAAAGGACCAGTAGATGCGGATAAGAGTAGGATGAGTCATGGGAGCAAACCATTGGTGAGATGCAGAGATACACTGTTTCGTAGCTGTTACATATACTTTGAGATCTTCTATCTATTTTCTTGTGTTTGAACATTTCTATTACTTGGGTGTGAGTAAAAAAATTCTACTACCCAAATATATTACTGTCAACCTTTCATGGTCGGCTTCATGGGATACTCGTTTCATTTAATTCTACGCTGTAATAATACTCATAATGTAACGAGGAAGATTGAACGGGAAGAAAAAGCTCTAACCCTTAAAGAGAGATCTATTATCGTTCTTTGCATTAAGATGAGTGAGAGAGAGAGACCTCTAGCCTATCACGACAGAGATTATTGGAGCTGCATTAGTGATGGTATACAACATTATACTCATTCCCAAGTTATGCCAAAAGATACAAATCGCGAGTTGCCTCCATTTATTGGCCATTGGAAGATGTTATGAAAGAAACAGCCTATACGAAATCAGTCCATCGCTCAACTTGTTAGCAGAAATTACATGAGAAAAGGAGAGTTACTTTACGACTTTACATTTTACGTGAGACATTGGTACACCACCGTTCACTGTGATAGTATGCACACAAACAGTGTATGCATGAGTTCAAGACTCAAGTCTGTTCGTGTTTATTCAAATAAAGTAAAGTGAAAGAAGGGGAAGTGTTGTAGGGAATTTTATACATATTGGAGTCCAAATCTGGAATAAACTCATGTTGAGCAGGTGAGACTCAATGCAGCAAGTGCTACGAATATTTTTGTTTGTATTGTTTCAATAATTGTCGTACAAAGAATTACTTGTAGAAGGCAAGGTTGTAAAATTGCGGGTGGATGTTGTAAATTTTAATGCTTACTTTATTTCAATGGTTTTAATCTTATGTAAATGCGTTGGGTGGGGGGCAGGGATAGCGCAGTGGTTAGTGATATCGTCGATCAGGAAGCAAAGACACTAGTTCGATCTCCAACCCAACGCTGTCCTCCAGTGCATGTGAGAAACGCCGTAGCCCGGCTAGGCCCAATACTGCAGGTACAAGTGGCTCCATCATCATGCCACGACAATCATGAAAAAGAAATCCTCAAGAAGCAGCGGTAACAACATGCGAAATGTTCGAAGACCACCGTGGACGATGAGTGCCAGGAAAACGAATCGAACGCAAAGTTGAGATCTGCACAATAAACATGATGACAGATCATGTAAAATGGTAGAAGAGAAATCTGTCAATTCTGCGTAGGAAGTGTAGATTATAGAGGTTAGGAGTAATGGTGATTATAGTTTGTCTAAACGGTGTTAACTCTAGTTAGTTCCAAACAGGTGAAAAACACGCAACGAAAACCCAATTAATTTTTACTTCTAGGTGCTGTGATTTTTTTGTTTACGTGTTCTTCAAGTTTTTGAGGACAACGTTTGCAAAAGTGGGTTTATGAAAAAGGGTTGAATAATGTTTGCCGTCTGGTCCCTCGTAGGAGGGAAACATTTGCAGAAGTTGCCCCAATAATTTCTTCTACTGTTTGATGATTTCGTAAGAAACTGTGTCTACGTTTATAACTTCAGTGGATAAATGCAGCAAATATGATCCTGCCAGAGGAGGGATTAAACCAGACAAGTGAGCTTGTACGAAGAGGTTTTTTGCACATTGTTGCGTGTAGGAAACAGCTTTTATCGAATTACGCCAGTCACAATACCTGCACTCGAGAAGTTGTCGAAAGTCCTGGAATATATTGTATATTGTATTAACTATATCTGAGCTTGATTTTTAGGAAAAATATTCGAGTGGAGAAAACAACATGATGGAACTAGGCGATGCATTATCGGATGTCGATTGTGATGTGTCGTTCCCTGATGAGTCCCTGCTTTGCTTGGGAAGTGATGACGAGTTTGAGGTAAGGTCTAGAATTTCACATTTCCTTTGGTCGTGCGTAAGAACTTTTTGAATATTTTCTTTTAGAAATCTGACTGCGTAGTAATAAATGGAAGGGTTAAGCTGGCTAGATTATTTAGTTGGTATTAAAAAGATGCCAGACGCCAAGTGAAAAACTCGGGTTAAATTGTTGCGCTATTTGTTTTCCAGTAAGACTAAAAGGTAGTGACAATATTTCAAAATTTTTGTGCATATGCTAATGCCTCAACGAGGGGTCTATACTTTAAGTGACGTTTTGTTTCTATTATGGTCATTCTAGACATTTTCTTAGTGAATCACATATAATTTATTCTTCGCTGTTCTTCCAAAACTGGAATCAATATCTCTTAACAACGCATTTGTGGGGATGCATAACGAGATCTTATTTCTCAGACATCATATTTTCTATAACTTATCTTTAATTTTTATAATTATTGCTGTTACATTTCTTCTGTTGATGCAGGTTTAATTAAATTTAATGCCTTTCATATGAGATAAAGGATCTACAGAAATTGTATTTTCATTTGTAAGCAGAATCCTCATTAATGAATAGTTCTTCAGATGCAGTCATCTTTAGCGAGTCGTTCAACTAAGTTCGAATTTGGACACTGAGTAGAACGTCTTTCAGGATGAACGCTTATTGGATGAGAAATTTTTGAAAAAATGTGGAAGAAGAGTAATGGAGGTGTATTCCAAAGTTATCAAAGAGTACGATGAGAGAATAAGGAAGGAAGAAGCGGTGAGACGTGTTCAGCCAAATGATTTCCTGTAATCGTCTCTTTTCTGCACTTGGTTACGATCCTGAATTGAAATCCGGCTTACTCCTGTAAACTGATATCTACTTTCTTAGTGAATGCTTCTTCAAATATGCTTTGCTTTTCTACCAATCCGATAATTTTACAAAGCTGAGGAAACATATCGCATTAAATTTACCGAAAATTACTCTCAGACGTCAATCTTTATTTCCAAAGTGGCATATCTCAGTTCGGAATAAACCGTATTAATCCATTGCGGCCCCTATGCACACTATAGTGTCCACATGGAGTTTAGTGAATTCCAGAGTTTTTACCGTGGAATTCACTAAACTCAATGTTGAATCGATCTCCGTGTCCATGGACCACCAAGCCTTCCACACCACCGGGATCGGCAAATTGGTACCAGACTTGTCTAGGAGGATAGCAGCACTGGCTCGATACATCGGTAGGCCACTTCCAGTCATTATAGAGGCCAGATATGCATTCAGTCACCTCAAAACGATACTTAATGAAGTCATAAATACTCATTCGATGGCTAATCGAAACGGATCAAAACACTAAGGGTGAGACCAGAAAATCGTAAGTTCTCTGCATTTAGTGATTTACAAAATTCTTTTTTATGAAAAGGTTCATTAGCCGATAATTTGACTATTAACTAACTGTTGTTTCATTTTAATCCTTATAATGGATCATGGTTATTTTATGGAAAGTGTGGGCATAAAAAAATATCGAAGTAGACTCGGCATAGGTTGAACTGGGAAATACATCAAATCCAGACAGCGATGTTTTTACATACTCAGTAAATAGTAGCGTACATATCATTTATGGCTACAAAATGACAAAGCAAAGTCTCTTCTACAATCTATTGCGTTCAAAACTTCTAAAGTCATCTGCTTATCGAAGAAAGACATTTTATCGTCAATGAACCAGAGAGTCTGTGGCCGACGAAAAATTGCGCATAGCTCATTAGGCCAGAGACGTAATACGGTAGCTATGGTGGAGTGGGATAATCGCGATAAAAAACACGAGGACGTTTTTGCTAACGAGAAAGAAGTGTATTCATGCCAGTTGCTTAAAACTCTCGTTTCGGCCGAAGCTAGGTTTCTGACGCATTTCTCGCACAGGAAGTTATCAGGTTTCTTAAAGAAGTGTAGGCGTTAGGCCAGAGGTCTAGCATGTATGATAGATGAAGGAGACTTCCGTTGCCCAACTTTTGCAGCGTCGGTTGTACTAGGTGTCACCGAACGTTATCGTAGAGAAACATTGGCGCTTCTGTTTACCGATGGCGTTGAAGTTTCTAGAGCTCCTTCATAGATTTTTTGGACATACTTTTCCAACGTAATAATTTCACGAGTATTCAAGAACAACAGACCATCAAGTTGTCAGCTCGATCTCATTTTAATGCAATTGCGGCATTGGGAAAGACTGCGGAGCTTCACTGCGTTTCAACCACTGAGTCCACCGTCGCTGGTCGTCGTAGACAATCCACTTTTCGTTGTAGTCACAATATGATCAAAAAAGCAATCGGTCTGGGAGGGTTGCATAGAAGAAATGCCAGCTATGCCTCGAAACGACAATTTCTTTGACTGTCACTCAAGTCGTGCGGCACTCGTTCGTCGAGTTTCTTCGACGTTCCAGTTTTCTTCAGATGTTAACTGGGTTTAATGATAATTGCTTTCCACGTCATTCCCGTTGATGGGTGATTGCTGATGGCAGCGTTAGCTAGAAAATTGGCTGAGAGGAATAGATCCGGCCTGCGGTTCAAGTTTTGCAAATATCTCAGTATGAATGTTTCGAAACAGTTGAAGTGCTCACATCGACTGCTTCCAAAAGTTCTCGATGAGTTTTGTATAATTCGTTTACACCGATACTATCAATTCATCGTTATCGTCTTTCGCAACCTCCTTCATCTTCAACGTTGAATTCACCCCAGTGAAATTTCCAAAACATCAACATAACACTGTGCGTTAGTTTACACTTCTTTGGTCCTATATTTCAACAATGATATATGAGCCGTCTAGTTCTACTGGGACCAAGTTTGAATTCATAGTAGATTTGTCAAAATCGCTGTCTCGAAATCTAAAATTCTAGCCTTTAAAATTTCTCAAAAGTACCACCCTTATTGTACTTCAATTATAGTTAGCGAAAGTGCATAAAATTAGCTTTGCAATCGTAAAAAGTAGTACCGGATAGGGAAAAAACTCTAGCTAAAACATGTGCAAGAAAAATGAAATTACAGATCGGACATTAATTTCCGAACAACCTAATAATGCACTTAACGTGCCATTAAATAATGTTCAATTTTTGTTCACTGCTTGTTATTTTTTTTTTTCCCGGCAAGGTATAAAGTATAATGCAATCACAATGATGCTGAGATATTTGCAAAACTCCCATCCTAGGCAAACCTCGAACCTGCGACTACTTTTTCGGGGCTTCACATGCTACCCATTGCACCACCTTGTTAAACACATTGTTACATGCGTACGCACATACGCACCACGTTAAGTGCATTATCTTATATCTTATTATATATATATATATATATATATATATATATATATATATATATATATATAATCCTTGCAAATACATGCTTGTACTCGCAATGGTCTGCCGATGTATCGAGTCAGTGTTGCTATCCTCCCAGACAATTCTGGTACCAATTTAGCTACCTTCGAGAGACAGAAGGTTTGGTGAGTCTGGGCACGGGACCGAACACATGTGTATTGCAGGCGCCTCTAACCATTACGCTGCACGCTGCCATACATATATATATATATATATATGTATATATGTATATATATATATATACATAGTATAATATAATATAATATAATGTAACATGGGGTGTGTGTAGTTTACACGTATGCATATATATATATATATATATATGTATATGTGCATATATATATATATATATAATATGGGTGTAGGTAGCCAAGATCAGTGATGCCGTCGATCAGGAAGCAGAGACGCAAGTTCGACCTCTTCAAAGCATTTCAACGGTCCACGTGGGGACGTCTTTGACAGGCTACTTCCAAGACTGCAAGGACACGACTCGATCAGCATTCTTCATTCATAAAAAAGAAATCCTCAAGCAGCAGCCGGAAAACGCGAAATGTTCCAATATCGTTGTGGACGATGAATGCGGGGGAAACGAATCGAACGCAAGAACAACTCCGCTGTGATGACGTTTCATGCAAAGTGTAATTTTTTATATGTATATAACACATATTTATTTATATGATCTTATAGTCTGATCTTCTTAAGCTGATGCGAGGTTGGTAAAGCCAACGTCGCATCAGCTTAAGTCAATCAGTTTATATGATCATATAAATAAATATGTCAACCATCTATGCCGAAGTCTATGGAAGGTCGGTCATATAACACTTATTTTATTCTCATTCATTTTCTTTACTGTTTTTGTCTACTCTTTATTTCCTATCGTTCTTTTCTTTGTAGCTGACCATCTTAAAGAAAGTGTTTTGATTTTTTCTTTGCCTTTTTTGTCGGTGCTGGACTATTTATAAGATTGCTCAGAGCGTGGAAAGGAGAAATGAATACACATACCGTTCATTAGATGTATAGTCATTGATGTGAACCTACCACTTCTCTCGGATGAGCTCCTTCGGTCCGCAAACGCAGGCGAATATATTTACCTTTGTAGTAGAATTTTCCCAAGATTTTATGAAGAACCAACTTGTTCAGCTTTGCAACGCCATTCTTGAGAAAGACAGTGTCCTCAAGTCGCGGCCAATTTTGTACGCAAGTCCGAAGATCGTCAATTACGGATACAAGTCTATGAACCGTATGAAACGAGTGCTCTGATATGCACCATATGTCAAGGGCATTTTCTTAAAAACTCTTCCCGCCCCCCTCAAGGCCATGTAAATGAATGGGAAACTAATTGACTTGACTTTTGAGACTGTAAATCACTACGTAGTAAATCCGTTGTTCTCTTTTTTACGGCAATCGCGAGGTTGTTATTCAGCACATGTTTAATTCCTCACAAATACAACACATACAACACAACGGTAGCTGGTGCTTTGGCAGTATGGCGTTCTTCAGAGCCTGGAAGGGTACACTAATATGTAATTTACTAGGCCAAACGCTTCAACTACGCAAACAGAAAGATGAAAATCGGAACAATAATTACACGATCACCGGCTTCTCGAAAAACCCACCGTTTTTATCTGTTTTCCCACTAAGGAAGAACAGCCGCTTAGGGTCGCATATGGTTGATTAGTGCACCACCACACATCAAAATAGTTCTGAGACACGGAGTTAGATCACTCGTTATATCAGGGCATTCTTCCTTGCTATTCATTCTCGGATTTTTGGAATTTATCCAAAAATCCTAGAGAAATTTGCGCGTTGGTGTTTTAGTCTCCTGTGCGATGATAGCGACTTTTACATCAAAATCTTCTCCGCTATGTTTTTGTATCCTATGCGTGCCTAATGGCGTGGTTTGTTCTGATTTTCGTTTGCTATCTAGGGGTTCTTTTATGCGGATACATAAAAGTCTCTCTGTTTCGCCGATATATTCGTCTCCTCAAGTACTACAAGAAATCGTGTATGTCGTACCTGAACTCATGCAGTCACTGTCTCTGCCGTAGGGGCAAATTACGCAATCATATAGACGGTCATACAGGCGGTTACGAACTAACTGACGACGTGGAGTATCTGGTGGTATTTCAACTATCGCTACCAACTCCTCTTGATCTGCCCTTCTTAAGCCTCGCTTTATCGCTACACTTATTTCATCGCTAACGAAGAGCAAGATAAACGGAATTTGTTTCGACTAAACCCTTGGTTTTGAGGCGTCGCTCTCCTTCTGAGTTTATCTCGTGGGGTTACTGTTTTGTAGCCATTGGAGATAGCTGTTTCCCCAGCCAAGTTGCGCGATTCTTCCTTTAGTTCCTTACTTGTGAACACAGAGGTGGCCGTTCGAAACATGTTTCTCACAAGCGACCTTTTTGTGTATGAAGGGTGGGAAGAAAGGACATGAACGAGGATGTTCTTGTTACTTGGCAATACGTAGTTTTTTTAAACGTACATTTTGAGAATTTATGGTTTAAGAATTGATCACCGTTTTTCCATCGTTGTTTTATCTTTGTTCGAAAGGAGTTGACTTTGGTTTTATTTCGCAAGAGACAGATTTTCTTTCATAGAATGCTTATTATATTTCCAGCCCAACTTCGCAAAAATCATAGAGAAACTACCTCTGCGTCGATATCATACCTACGACGATTCAACTCCAACTCGACTTGAAATTCCTCCTGATGATTTAAGCGAATTCATCACTCATTTTAAGGTTAGTTTTTTGACTGGGATCATTTTAACTCGTGGGTTATAGAAGTATCGCGTTCATTGTTGAAGTTTTTTACTCTTAGAATGGACTGTATGTTTTTCAGTTTCACTTCTAGAATATGTTTAAACGACACTTCAGAGAAATAGATAGGCGGTGTTCTGCCTTTAGGATTACTGTATGGCTAGAAAACTTTGCAAGGCAAGGGTTATCTTACCAACTAACTGACTGTAGCAAATTTCACAACGTAATGCCTCTTAATAATCAGTATTTTGTGTTTTGTTTTATTTTGGATTTTTTTCTCAGTCTCTCCATTGACTTTTGTCGGAAAATTCTCGAAAATATGTGCACGTTCCTTGGTCGTTCTCGGCGTAAGTCCTACCTACATAGTGTTTTTGGTTCGGTGAAATTCAAGAAGTAGTGACTTTAAGCTTTGGCTTTGCAGTACCTGTATAGATGAGACCTTTAGGACTATTTCAATGGTGACGAAATTTTGCCACTTGCAATAAATTTTGTAATTGCTAGCCAATTTTGCAATGAAAATCATTTGTCATGTTCCGTAGTTGGTTTATTTTTTCTGTACGTAACAATAATTTTGTTGCCTTATCTTGCTCTCGTCCTCACAGAAACATTTGGTCAACCAATATTCACGTGGACTTTTATTTTTAGGTAAAATATCCAATTTGTAGATAACGGATTGCCGTAATATGAATGCACAGCGTTGTGGTGTTCGCTTTCTTCCTGCCCTCGAACTTCGTCCAAGAACGGCATATTGGGTTCACACAGAATGCAATATCAGGGTATGTTGGTCCTTTATTCTCTCTCTTTTTCTTAGCAGCTATTGTTTTACTAATACCTACTTAAAACAACAAATTCATTTTTTTGCTTATTGTTCTCTTATTCTGTTATCACAACTACAGTACCTTAGGCAAACAGCCAGTGCTTTTGTTTACGTATTGGTTTTTTGATCCGGACTTGCTGTTTGTGTCCGTCAAAGTTTGATCTTTTTTTTTGTTCGAACCTTTGGCCTTGCTTATTATTTATTGACAGTAGGAAGTAAGATATCTACGAAGGGACTGAATTGGAGGACTAATTTTCTACGTACTGCTGTGTTCTGGTATGTCTCGGAATCGTTTGAAGAACGAATAGAGGCAATACGAAATAATTGTTTCTGAAAATAATCTTGCATTTCTGCGCGAAAACTTCGACTTTTTAGGGCCAACTCATATTCCTTCATTGCATTTTAAATGCCAAATATGGGATTTGCAGTTATTAAATTTGGATATATAGAATTTTGTTTTTATCTATGCTGGAGCTATGGTGACGATATTTGTTCATATACTAGTAGAGTCACTGCCCAAATTCTTTGAAAAGTTATTACTGATTCTTTTCATGGAATTTCTTTATTGGGAATGATGATTCGGCTATTTTACAGGCAGATGAAGAACATAGGCTTTCACATATTCCTTTCGTCAGTGAAGACCATGACGATAAACAATTCTGTGCTGAACTGAGAAAGTTGTACGACGAGGTGGTTTTCTTGGTTTTGCACTAACATATTTTTTGGTGTGGTTTTCGCAGAAGACCTCTTGATACCTGCTATTCAATATATAAACTAAGAATTTTTGTGATTATGCGGTTCCATTCTAGCTCTGAGCATTTAGGGCATTCATGGAGCAGATCGAGGATGTGACAAATATATCAATGACTATGTTATGTTTTATATGTTAGAGATATTGAAATCAGAATGGGAAGATCGCCCTAATTCAGAAAGTTAGTTCATAGCCGGCATTATCAAACTTGAAGTATACCTATGATGTTTTGTAACTTTTGGCTCACATGAGGTATTTTCAGAAATTATGGACCACATTTTCTATGCGATTTTCAAACTTTTTCCAAATAAGCTTTCGCATCGTCAGCTTGTCACGGCGTGGGTGTTTTTGTATATTTTGGGCTGCCAAAGTATTTGTGCTGTCGTCATCAATGTTCATCTAGTTATCTGCTAACATGCTTGATTCTTTAGTCGAGGCGACCTTGAAGAGAGGTTCGCACCAGGTCGTACTCCTTCGAAAAGTACACAAGACTTGCGAGCAAGTAGCGATCAAAATTTCCATTCGGTAAATGTGTTGTGCTGTGAGCGATGTTGTCAGTATGACTGTGTACTCCATGGTGAGCGTTATCAGTTATTGCAGCCTTTGTTTTCACATTCTGGATAATGTGAATTGATTTCAACTCATAAGTGAACGAAATTAATCTATTTTTTTAATTTTAAGCAAGCCGATTTCAAAGAAAATTCTGAAACGAAAGTTGTTCAACCATTGCCAACAAAATACAAGTGTTATTAGGTTACTACGGCAATGTTTTCCTGGCCCACACTTTTTTTCACGTCGTACCGCGTATCTCGAGGCTTTCGCCTAGCATGACAAGATGGTGTCCGCAACATTTGACCGTTGCATCAAAAATTTCATGTTTTAAATGACAAGATAATTTTTAGTCTTTAATTAAAAGTAGAATGAGTCATGAGGATCGAGGATCGTCACGAATGAGTAAAGTAGTATTTCGCCCATAAGGCAGTGACAGCACATATGTTTTTTTTGCCGATGTAGTTTTAAAAGGTTGAAGTTGAAAACTAGAGCATTTTGGCGAGCGAGAAGGTGTTTTGAGCTATTCTATGCCATTCTTCATATCTGGTTCTATTGATGCTCTAGTTTATTTCTTCTCCACTAGATGACAATAGTGCCGCACCTAAAGTTTTCTAGGCGACTTACTTTTGAAATATTTCGTACGGTTTCTGTTTTTTCATCTTGCTGCAGTTTAGCTGGTCCATACGATGAAGATGTAAAGCCGTTTAAACGACGGCAGGGAGAGAGAGCACCAAGGGGAAAGCCATGCAGTTCCCATTGTCATCTCATCGAAGTGAATGGCAAAAACTTGGTTTGTTTGTTTTAAGACTTGACATTTAAGTTCATACTTTAATCTTCGTCAATAACATATAAGGTTATGGTCTTGGTGATGTAGGTTTGGGATGATAGATAGATTCAAATAAAAACAACGTTTAAAGATACTTCTCGAACAAAATTTTGAATTTTGAGTGCAACCTGAAATAATTGAGAAAGGGATAATTTCAAAGTTCAAAAGAAGCGGAATTTCTGATTGACACTGACGCGCTTTGATCTGCCTTTCAATTTTGAAGAGTTCGACATGTTTTGGGCAATATGGATTGATTTGAGCTCATACGACGCTTAAGATAACTTGTTTCTCAGCTCTAAACAAGCATAATTCAGCTCATAGAGAATTTTGCCAGTTAAAATGTCAACCTTATCACTTGCCATCTCGTTGATCGTCGAGCGACTTGAGCGAGCGCCAGCAAACCTTCCATTTCTCTTTATCGTGTTCAAGAGTGGCCCATTGAGTTCTGCTCACTCTAGGGACGTATTTTTCTTCTGGGGCTCTTGAAAGGAACTATAACAGTTGTGTCAGTGGTCTGTCTCATGCCTTGTTACATCCCGAGGAATCCAGTCGCTATGGGGCGAGTGTCCATCGGTTTTCGTACTTGCATCTTACCTGTCCGACCTCCACCATTATCTTCGGCAAATCATCGGATGAAGAAAGGTCTGTTTTTGATCGGATTCGTGGCAATTAAAACATAATTATTATGAAAATTTACCGAAAATCTACATGTTTTGTTGTTCTATCACAATGAGATTCAATTTTTATCTTGAACTATGTAAATGTTTTCCCTCTTTTCGTTGAGACTTATATTTCGAACATCAAAAGGGTCGAACTAGCAGCATTTGATCCAACGTAGTACGTGCGATATTGCCTTATCCTCGTGTATCACTGATGACTGTGGCTGCCGCACTTGCTTTAATGTTTTGAAAAAGTTGATTTTCGTTTTCATTCTCCTGAATGTGTTGGACCTAAGCAAGTTTGAACTAGAAAAATATCATAGGAATGTTTGTATATAAGAGAAAGTCTCTTCTGTAAACTTACCAGTGTTTAAGTGCTCAAGTACTCTATTTATTAAGAAGTTATTGGTGTTTGTTAGAAATTCAACGAAAAAGCAACATCGACGTTAAGAAGTTAGAGTGTTCACTGTTTTTATAGGTCTCATATGGACTAGAAGAAAACCGATCAACACGTAGCCGTAGCTCAGGAAGTCCTTTGTCTCCACGGCCTCGAAGTCGTCCGACAAACGCTTCAGATACTAGCTCATTGCCGAGTGTTCCAAATGGACAGGTTACGAATGGAAAAGTAGCACCGTTTGCGAATCCGACACTGATGAATATTTTGGTGGCATTGTTAGCTGGTGAACAAACGTCGATCTGCCTCATTACCGCTCAGATGAGCATGATTTGTCAAGATATTGGAGTGGAGTCACGCACATGCAGTGAAGTAAATCGATTTTTATTTTCACATTTTAAAATTTGTTGGTGAACTTAAGAGGAGTGGCACTAAAGTGTCCAGGAAGTTACTCAACTATTTTGCATGCGTATTTTATAAACTAGCAATGTACAGAGTTTCGGGACCATTCCATTTCCTTACTATAATTATGAAAAGTAGTAACGAAATTAAGTCAACCCTCGGAAACAGGTCCGAAACTCACCTAAGGTTTTAGGTTTTGCTCATACCTCGGCATCCTGGTGTTTGTACTGTACATTACACCCAGCTATGATAGAAGAATGGGCAGTAAATGAAACTTAAAACAATGTTATTAAAAGTATTTTTAAATGCCGACTTTCATCCAGCTTTAGAGTGGTTAGCCAGCATTTGCCAAACCTAAAAAACTTTTGAGCGTTTACCAACCTAATGTTAGCTAAATGATCATGTAAACTAGGAGTAAACTCTTGGCGATGTCTTACTGGTAGCGTCGAAGAATTGTAATTCTTCAGAACGGAGACTTTGCACCACATAAGTAGTTATTGAGAGGGGTTTTTTTGGATGCGTTTTATTCACGTAGTTTCCATACCGACAGAACTGGCAGAGTACGGTATTTTTGAACTCCTCTTAATCTTCAGTTTCTTTTTGTTTCTCAGTCTTCCTTTAAGCTGAACATCTTTTCGTTTTCTAGATTCTGAATTCTAGAAGTTAATATTCGAACTGTATTCGATGGTATTCACAATATTTTAGATCTATCGCCTTGCGGCACAATTAGCTGAGGCAAATCCAAGTCTAACACCTGACCAAAAGAAAGTGTTAGTAGTCTTTTATTTTAAAAATCCTCATGAGGAAAATCATAGATAGGATTGGCTTCATAGAAACGCATAATGCTTTTCGTTGCAGTTCTGTTAAAGATAAACACAGATCATTTCGATCCTTCACTTGGGCTGATGGAAAAGGACAGGTATGCTTCGAAGTGAAACTTCGAATTACATCCAAGATGAATTAACGATTCCATTCACAGGTTGAGAATAAAGAACGAATGGTTCCGTGTTCGCATCCTGGGCATTGTGATGGCAATAGGCAGTGTGTTTGTTCGTCAGCTAGCGGTATTTGCAGTAAGTTTTGTGGATGCCCTCCCGATTGTCGAATGCGGTTTCCTGGCTGTCGGTGTGCACCGGGTAAGGTTCTGCTTTCACATTTTCGGTTGTTCTTTTGATGGTTTTTGCATGGTTCTGGCAACGTATAGAAGCTTGCAAAGTGTTTTGTGTATACAGAAGTTTGCGTTTAATAGTAACTAGATATATAGTCCTTTCCAGAACGTTAAGAAGGTCACTGTGTAAACAAATCATTATTTCCGCTTGTTTCCAGCATTATAGAATACTAACACTTTCTTTTTGTTTTCGACGCTGTTACGAAAAACACTTGCCAGAAGCGATCTCATGAAGCATTGTTATAATTATTAAGGGATAAAATCTAACTTATTTGAGGTTCTACTAAATAACTATGCATTTTATCAAGTTCATTGCCAGCACACATTTCGCTTGTGATTGTTGGTGGTTCAGTGTTCGCCAAGAAAATTCTTCGTTTTCTTACCTATCTACAGATTCCTTTTTTGATTTCATTCATCTACTACAGGTAATTGTCGAACAAAGCAGTGCCAGTGCTATTTTGCGCGATGGGAGTGCGACCCAGATCTTTGCAAATCTTGTAAGTGTGGTGAGTACTGTTTCGTTTTTGTTCTGATCGTATTACTTGTCCCTTTGATGTTTCATTCCTTATCTTATTTCACTTTATGAAGTTTATTCCGTTGTAAATGCTTATTGGAAATAATTCCCATGTAAGTATTAGTCCCATGCAAGTTTTGCATGTTTATATGTTAGTGTTAAATATTGTAGATGATCTATCTATGGACGGAGAGAAATGTCGCAATGTACCTCTTCAACGTGGACATCAGAAGCTTCTCAAGGTGTTTCTCACGACCTTATCTGCTTCTCTATACATTTCCGTTTTTGGCTAAATAACATTATTTGAGGTTGGCATATCTGGAATCGCTGGATGGGGTTGCTTCATCCAGGAAACAGCCGATAAGGCGAGTTAAACTTGATGAATATTCTTTTTGTAATGAAACCTTCCCAACTCCAGGGTGATTTGATTGCGGAGTACACTGGTGAGGTGATATCAAAATGGGAGTCTGAGCGTCGAGGCCTTATATACGACAAATTTTGCACCAGTTATATCTTCGGTTTGTTGTTTACTAAATTGAAACAATAATGAATAGTTCTAAACCGAATTTTGTTGTTTATTTAAATATACAGGCCTTTTTGCGATTTTATATGAAGAAATTGCACCGAATAATAATAAGAAATGCGAAGGCTAAGATAGTTTGATGCTTAACAGAAGCTTAACAGTTTGATGAGTATGAGGTTGTTGGTATGTTTTTGCGAGAACTCAGACAACGTCAGTTTGGTTGAGATGTCTGCAGCTAAAGGTGTGTCATGTGTATTTAAACGAAATAGTAGATTCAGTATCTGAGCTCTACATTGGATAACTGAGTAGGAGTACAACATGGTTTCCTAAGCGATATCCATTCTTCTTACCTTGGCATAGTGCATCATTTTGCCTTTGTCTTCACAGCTAATATCCTGGCGGCTTTGCTGCTTTTTTTATTATACTTACTTGTACACTTGGATGTCCTGTCCTCACTAGTTGTGTGGGCCCCAGCATGATTTCCACTTTTTCGGAGTTTTGCTGGTTTAAGCATTGTGGTTCCCTGTAGTCCTGAGGTCAGCCGGACGAAAGTCTGCACCAGGTCGTCACCGCCACAGGCCGTCACCGCCCTTGTGGATCAGAGGAAGATTTGCCACCACTCGACTAGTTTGATACGAGGACGGTGGCGGATCCTGCTATTTCTTTACACTTAGCTGGAGTTTCTGATGGAAACGTCGGACTCAACTTGGGAGACCCTGCCAGGGAGATGAATTTCCCCGCTGTACGTCGCAGTCCTACACACAGGAACACCTCCCAGCCACGATGAGGCGGTAAACCGTTGGGAGGGGTTTTTATTATACTTGTGAAAATTATAGAAGTGGTAGAGAGTCAATGCTGCATCTTGAATAACTTTAACGAATGTCAATCTAGCGGTAGATTAATGAAGGTGCAGTAAATGCGAAATATTGCTTTCGAGTTAGTAGTTCTTGATTTCATTGAACCATTATGACATGGAAGCCTCTGTTCACCTAGAGATAAGGTCTAACACACATTTATTTTTTTACGCGATCCAACATTGTGTATTGTGCCCGCGGAACCTAGCGCTTCTTACGTTCCATTCATTTCGTCGCGCCTATATTCTACGAAAGTCTTCAAACTTTGCGTGTGGCCTTATATATGAGGAGTCGTTGAGGAGTCTTCTGAATGTCATTAAATGTAGCCGAGTCGATTTACCCTGTAATTCTAGGATAGCCATTCTACGGTGTTTCCAAATGTTCATTATCATGCAGCGGCTTTGTGGACTGGACAAGCAAGTTATTGCCAGAAACGTCTATCACCCATTTTTCAACGCTAGAGTGATTGGAGGCTTGATTTGCTCTGGGTATTGTTGAATGTCGCCTTTGTACTTATTGTACAGCATCACTACCGCTGCTCTACCCGTTCCTCAGTCAACAATTATGTGTGCAAAAGCACTGAAATGAGAGTACGGTGCAGTGGTTAGTGGTGCTAAGGAATACGTATGGAGTCATTGGTTCGATCAAGCGCTTCGGACAAACTGTGCCATCTGTCCTTTACGGGTCGGCAGAATAGTAGCAGACTTGTCTGATGACATTAAAACACTGACTTGATATATCATAGACTCTGCAAACCACTGTATAGACAAAATATGTACTTAGTAGCTCTGCTTATCAAAGACGATTGCATAGATCTTCACGAAAAGTTGATCAATATCGAATGCTTTTGCGCTTTAGTTAGCGCCTCATTGAACAACTCTGTATTTGTGCTGCATCTTAAGGGATAGGAAACACGATAAGATTATTATAGGAATGAACAACGATCAATTTATCGATGCAACCCGAGTAGGCAATCTCATTCGCTTCGCTAACCACTCCAACATCAGTGCTAATTGTTCATCGGAGGTGTGTCGGATTATTTTTTCACAAATTCAGATATACTGACGCATAACTTCCAAAGCTCGTTTTCCGAAAACTATCGGTAATTTCTGGATCACTGGAGTTATTTTAAGAGTTAAGTTCACTGATTTGTAGAGCAGACTCTATCGCCTTTATTTAAATTCCAAATATTTAAAACTTTCAGGGAATTGGAAGTATAGTTTAAGTTTTTAGAAGTTTTCTAACTTTTTTTTCTAAATTTTTAATGTTTTTTTCTTATTTTTAAACTTAAAATTTTCTAATGGAAGAGCGGTAGATGAGAGCGTAAACGGTGCATTGGAGAACACCTATGTGTCACTGTGGAAGAAATCCCGTTTCCCTGTTTGCTTATGGGTTCAAAACATTAGCTTAGCACAAGTGGAAGAAATACTAGGTTTTGAGGAAATCAATGTCGGATTTCAGCCTGTATTTTCAAAGTGGCATATCTCAGCTCAGAATAAACATTATCAATTGAAATAAAAACCATTGGTATCTGCACATGTTAGCCAACGGAAAACAAGTTTACCAATACATATTGCTTAAACTTTTGGTGTTTTGAAGGCTATGAAGTCGTTGGAGGCAATTTTGCCCTTGGCTTGGTTTCTAAAGAATTTATCACACAGGAAGTTGTCGAGATGCTTGAAGAAGTGGCGGCTTGTGGACCAAGGGCATAGCGAGTTTGGTTGACAGGACAATGTTTCGTGTCCCCGCTCATTCAACTTTTCCAGCGTCTGTTGTACGACGTATCGCCTCGTTTTATCGTGCAGAAGGATTGGTCTCTTTCTACTAATCAATGCAGGGCACAGTTGTTGAAATTCTTGGTGCATTTCGTCGATTTGCTCGACTTAGTTCTTCGCTGTAATTGGTTTCATTGGTTTCAGGATGCTGTGATGGGTTAAAACAGCGATAAACTACCAAACGGTCAGTGCGACCGTATTTGGGTGCAATTTCTACATTGGAAGGCGCTCTGGACCTTCACCGCTGTCCAACCACTGAGCCGATCGATGACAGTTGTCGTAAAGGATTCAATTCTCGTAACACATCACAATAAGACGAAGAAACGGGTCGTTCTGCTTGCGCAGAAGAAGCGCTGACGATCCCTCATAATGGCTTCGTGTTCAGTCTTTCAATTTGTTCGGCCTTCGTTTATCCAGTTTCTTCGACAGCATGATTTAAATGCTCCGAAACAGTCGATGTGCTTATACCGAGTTCTTCTGTAAATTTTCGAAGAGTCGTGCATGTATTTGCTTCCACTAAAGTTTTCAATTCATCGTCCTCAGTAGTAGAAGGACATCCGCTACCTTCCACATCTTCATGGTCGAATTCGTTACGACGAAATTTTTCAAATGCCAACGTTGCACTGTACGTTCGTTAACACTTCCTTTCCGTCTCCCATGTTTCGTCAGTGTTTCGAGCCATCCACCCCTGGGTTTTGATTTCGCAAAAGTAGACGTTTCCGTGGATTTCGCCTTCTTCGGAGCTTAGATAAGTCAAGTTGTCTGCAATCCAGTTAGCTAAGCACCTCCATAATCTCAGCGGAAAAACGTAGCCTCAACCTCAAATTTGAAAACAAATAATTCACTGTTTTTATGGGAAGCACACATGAGGTTGTTATTAACCCTCCTACCGAAAGCTTACATTTCGGCGGATCTCGTTTTCTTCAGACCTTGACAAGGTCAAGTTAGTTCCAACTAGGTTCATAACCTCAACAATAGAAGTAGGCTTCTCGCATTGGCTGTTTTGACATCTGAAATTCTAACCTTTAAATTCTCTCGAAAATATGACTTGTATTATAATGCAATTATACGGGGCGAAAGTGCAAAGAATGAACCTTTCAATGCCGTATGGTACTCCGGCATCGACTGTTGTAGCTCTTTTGTAAAGAGAAAAAATTTTTGGAACACAACTAAAATGAAATTACAAAACTGACATCAACTTCCTGAAGACCTGATGTATGTCACGGTTTCCAGAAGGGCACAATGTAGTCTTGGTAAAATAAGATAACTTCTATCATATAGGCATAGACCTGTTGAATCTAGTTGTTTCATTTTAACTAGTAAAGTCTTACGTGACCTCAGATATATATGTATATATATATATATATGGTACAAAATTTGACCCTTTCTTTTTTATATGTTAAGTTGAAGCAACCACTTTATTCCGTTATGTATTTGTATAATGAAAACTTTTTTTTAGATTAAAATTGTCAATGGCGAGCATCGTATAGGGGTCTATGCTAGTCGACATATTTTATGTGGTGAAGAGCTATTGTTTGATTACAATTACGGTCAGACGTGGAATAAATTCGTCCCAATCGAGAAGAGCATAAAGTTTGTTCTGGAACTTTTTTCCTTTCCTGGCTTTATATCCTAATACTCATTTTTGTGCTGTAAACATACCATAAAGACCTGCACTTAGAGCTAAATACATTACTGAAACTCTAGTGACGAAAAGTTCAAGGTTGAAGTTACTTAAAATCACTATGAAATGGGAAGGGTAAAGTTCTAGCAATTCAGCCACTATGTCCGTATTCTAATCTGATGTTTTCATACCGTATCCTTTCCCGTAAATCATTCGAACAGTTCGGTGATGTGTTTATTCTGTCGGTATCAAGTGTACATCATAAAGTTTTTTTTTTCAGTGATATGTAAAAATTTTTTAACATATTTCAGAGCCCAAGCGAATCGAAGCACTCCAGATAGCGACAGTAGTCGAACTGCGGGGTCACATAGTAAGCCCGAGAAACTACGACGGTCGTTGTTGAAGAAGATGGTCAGGGGTGAACTGAAAGGGTCCTCAGAAGAGGTAAAGAAAGAGAGGTCTGTCGACTGTTCCACAGCATCCATAAAACCACCTAGGCATCGCGGACGTCCTCGCATAGGATGCCACTAGGCAAGTGTTTTAGACGTTAAGGTTGAATGATTTTTTACATGAGGTTTTTTGTGGATGTGTTTACTGTTCACGTTTGTGTTGTATTTATTGGACGGCACGCACAGTTTAGGTGTTCAATTTTTGTCACTGCCAGATATTTATTGTTCTTTTTTTTCATAATCGCCTCTTTATGTTACATCGTTTGTTCGTTTACTGTTTCTCTCCCAGAGTACGGCTGTCCTCTATATTCTGAGCAATCTATTATCGATCCATCATCATTCTGGTATTAATCTTTTCCTGCCAATCAGCTACCTTTTCTGTTAATATACATCTTTCGAGCACGTTAACCACTTTTTATGCAATGATTTGCCTACAACGGCGACACTGCCAACTGAGCATATAGTGGACACTTGACACTTGGCTCGTCCTCACTGGTTGTGCGGGCCCCAGCATAATCTCCATTTTTTCGGAGATTTGCTGGCTATGCCATTGCGGTTCCCTGGGATCTCGAGGTGAGCCTGGCCAAAGTCTGCCCCTTTATGGTGGACAACGGAATCTTATATGAAAATCCGTATTTAGTGCGTGTCACATAAATGATAATGATGACTACATTTTCGATATTTAGTTGTTGTATTGATGTTGCAAACATATGAACCGATGTGTCGTCTGATTACTAGTAATGCTGACTTGGTCTCTATTTCGAACCCATCAGTTACTGAGTGTGGTGTGGTGTGCGTTTTTTGAGGTTGTGTTTGTTTACAGTAATCGACAAGGATAAAGTATTAACTGTTCGATGCGTTGGTGTTTTATTCTAAGGAGCTGTTGTTGGTGCGCAGCGTCTAATTTGGGAGACGTTACGACTCTAGGGTTTCCAGGGTGTATGCGTTCCATCGTTTTGTAACTGATAAGGGATTGTTGAGGATAATGTGTCTCTGACTCGTTGCTTTCCAACCCAATATTTTCGGCATATTGTAGGTAACCTTACAGTTTATGAGTTTCAGATCGAAAAGGTCGGTCTCTCATTAACTCGGTAAGGCTTTCCACGGTCATTTCAATCTCGAACTAGCACATTCGCTTTTGTATGGTCGGTGCATGGGACAACGCCCAATTTTCGACTGTTACGAACATGCTTTTATGGTAGTGAACGATATTTTTGATTCCTACAGAACTTGGGATGTGTAGGCTACAAAGTCGTAGAAGAGACTTTGTCCTATTGCTGTATCGGACAAATAGTATGTAAGCTATTACTACGTGATGCTGTTGGCCATATACAAACATCTTGATGTGTGCATTTCAAGACTTTTAAGTTATGCTGAGTCTATTACAGTATCTTCCATATCTGCGCATTCCAAAAGACAACTATGATTCATATCGATCGGTACTTAAGCAAAAGTTAGTTGCGAGTCAAAATATCGGTTAATAAACTTCTTCAAGGAGAAGTTTTGCTATATTTCTAAGTGCAGGACAGTGATTTTTGTACAGTTGTACTGGTTCGTGAGATATCGTTTGGTTCTTCAGCGAAACTGGGTGATGGTGACCAGAGTTTTACCAGCCAGAACAGTATCTTATGCTTTTTGTTGGTGCCTTTCATTCTATTCTATTTACGGAATAAATGATCGACATCAGCACGGGTGTCTGTCATTTATTGTGAGTTTTTTAATGGTGCTGTTTACGGTGTTGATTTATTATAGTAATCGTTTCGGAGACTTTATTTTGTCGTTCAAGGTCATTTCTGAATGAGTTGGAGCTCGTCTCATTGGCTTAGGCTTAGACCCCTCCCCTTGGAAACGTTATATTCCATTTATATTAATATCTATGCCATAATAATGTCAATACTAGAGTCGAACTTTTTTTTACTAGAATTTCTAAGCGACTGAGTAGTTTCCTGAAGAAAAAGGAATGGTTTTTCTGAGCGACCTACCTGAAATGTGGCAGAAATGTATGAGCACCTGTGTTTTATCCTTGTTTCCCTTGTCATTGTCTTTATCCTTGTGATATCCTTGTTTTGAGCATCCAGAAAACAAAGAGTTCATCAATTGTGAATAAGGATAAAGGATAGGTTGCGAGCCGCTGGTCAAACTCTAAGGGATTTTTCGTGCATTGAACTCCATTCGTAGTGTCGTAGGGATGATTGAATGCATATTTACGCCTTAAGCTTGGGGGGGGGGGGGGTTGTGTGACTACCGTGCCAGTATTTCTAACGTCCGGTAGCAGCATGATGCTAATTCCAAAGGGATAGAGAGAGGCATGGTTAGGCCTACGCGCAGGGTAGAATCACTAACATTGTGTGTATTGTACAACACCACTAACCACTGCTCTACAGAGGTCATCTTTAACGGAAATGCCGTCTTATGTCTTATCGTTTGACATTGATTTCACAGATTTCGTTTCTTGATGCTCTTTTTTCCGTGATTCTATCGATGTGACGACGATGACTTCATGATTTCAATCAGATGGAGTGGATGAGTGATGAACGAGTTCAAGATCGCAGTGCGAGATTTCGCGCGTCTTCTGCGAGTGCTGGACGACGTCTCACCTTGATGCCGTGGGTTATCAAGTGCTTCATCGGCCACTGGTGATGGATGGTTGCCACACGGCGCGACCACCGTTCATACTCAACAGCGAGGTACTATTTATCTGGATCTGATGTTCGCTTAGGGATACACTGAGTACATTTCGCTGTTTTCGCTTCGTAGTGGCCTTCTTTGACTGATCCTGAACGATATCTTGAATCTGTGATGACCAACCAGCACTTCCGATCTGAAGACCTTCATCGTCTTCTTCTGTAACGGGGCGTTTCGATTTCTCTTTTTCGTTGTCTTGGAAGCACTTTCATGAAAGCACTGCTTTTCATATTGACTCTACATTTTCTTCTGGATTTTATTATACACATTCGTCTTAACGACTGAATCCAATCTCATTGTAATCTTCGTTGTTTGTACTTTGGAGATTCATAAAAGCTTAGTTAATTCGTACTTTCTGGCCTGGTTTTATGGTTTACTAAAATTTTCCGTTCTTATGACACTGGAATTCTCTTAATGGCTAAAAAGACATTTTATTGAGCTCTTACTTCTGATGTAAATTTTTCATCCTTAAAAATTGGGCAGTTCACTTGTTTATGGAAAAAGGAGTTCACTTTAACACGATACTGTTTTAATTTCAGCTTATTATTTATTGCCTACTCTTTTTAATGGCACGGTATATTGAGATATAACTACATCCGCAGCTTAATTGGGTTCATTGCCGATTCGGGCTCTCCAGATCAATCCCTCTGACGGGTGATTGCTGGTGGCACTGATCAATAGAGCTAGCTAAGAGACAGGCGAAACGAAGGACCCGCATGGTGTGAAGGTGAAAGCGTTAGACCCGGAAAGAATAATAGGGCGTTCGTTCCCAACCGCAGACACCTACGGTCCGGAGTTTTGCAAATATCTCGGCATCATTGATGTTGTTTTAGTTTTTAAATAATTTTTTATAGGGCTTCAAACATAATAAGGTAACAACCGAATTTTCTATCCATCGTATGGTTCTTGTAATATAGGATGCAGCGGCGATGGTTCTAGATTTACCAACAACTGAATGGGCATTGCGGGCCTCATCTCAAAAAAATTCATTTTTTTTTCGTGAAATGATCCCAGCTCTGCGTGTGGCGGAATGATCGGATACGCGCTGCAACACACACATGGGATCGATCCCCACGCCCGTGGCTCACTATTCTTTCCATCCTTCCAGGGTCGGCAAATTGGTACCAGACTTGTCTGGGAGGATAGCAGCACCGGCTTGATACATGGATAGGCTACCGCGAGTCGTTTTAAAGGCCAGATATGCATTCAGTGACCTCCAACGATGCTTACAGAAGTCGAATGTATGGCGCATCCCTCAGAGATTGAGCAACGCCAAGAACTTTATCCTTTTTATTCTTTTAAAATTATCCCATCCACAATTTTGTACTTGTTTAAGAATTGAAGTCTACAGAAAGTTGAGAGTGAGGTCTAGCTTTTCAAAATTTTCCGAGTAGCGGTTGTACTCTTGCTGGGCGAAAACTGGCTTGTTCAATTTGTTCGAAACACCAGCCTTGAAGAAAAAAGTGGTAAGAACTTTTTGTCGGCTCCGGAAAATCAGAACTTCATCTTGTTGAAATAGGAGAACTTTTAGATTTTAGTTTTATCTGACAATGGTTAACATAAATGAGATACATTGGTTCAAAGTTGAAGGCGGATATTATTCTCATATCATGTGACTCCATGTAAGGTGGCAATGTCGTCGTTTTAAAGCTTTTAAAGCTGGTAGTAATTCCATCCACTTGTAATTGATAGAGCATCAGGAACGAGTCGGAATTGTGTACATACATCGACGTTGTTACCATAAATGTCCCCTAGCATGGAAGGACAACTTCCGAAGTGTTGTCATAACTGAAGAGATTACATGAGATGGTAAGCTAAGCACTAATAATACTCATTGAAAATGCTATGGTCTTCCTATTGAGATTAGGGTTAATTCCGTATGCCAAGAGATGCTGCTGAGCCTGCGATTCTCTTCGTTCTATCTTTCATAGGCTGTGATGAATATTTATATTCAGTGACAAACATTAACGGTTTCATATTTCCATGCGTCCGACAGCTGCCTAGTACCTGTCTCTCCAAAAAGAACTCTGTCTTAGTTTTTGCTTTCGACGTTTCAGTGACAATTGACGATTATCGAATGAGTGTTGGGGAACATTCGCCTCGAATAACTTAAACATACAACGAAAAGATGAACAAACCGGAATTCAATGAACCTGCGCTTAATAATGATGTATGACGAACACTTATCGACCACATCTTGTAGCCTGTACGAACTGGACAATGGATTTTTTGCACCATTTTCTTTATGAGCAAACACGAAGTTTGTTCTTAGAAATAAAACGGTCAGTGTTTGAGAGAAGCTGTCTCTATGCCAATGATCATTTACGCCTTAAGTTTTTTCTGCTAAGGTTATGAGCGTATTTGACCGAGTGGATTGGTGTCGATTTGACTTTTCTAGAGTCTGAAGAAGGCGAGCCACTGGAACGTCAGCCAGCATTCTGGTGGATGAACGTTGTTATTAACGACCTAGTATTTGCTCATCAAGGAAAGCTCACAGTTAATTATCGATCAATGCCGAATTGGAAAAAGTCGGCCGTTGGATTTGCTAATTGTATTTTTTTCTTCAGAAGTTCACAATTTTGTAATTTTTAACTATTTCTTCTCCATGAGGTCTTAACCCGAGTCTAGTCTAGTGACGTCATTCAGGGACAACAGATAGCTGCTGGTTTGATGTCGTGCTTTCGGCTTTTTGAGATATCCCATTCCTTTGCGATGGATGATTTTATGGAGAGCTATTTGATTTGATATGGTTTAAAAGAGCAGCGACTTATAAGTACACCCAGAAGAGTCGTTATGAAGTCAGAATCAGCATTAACTGGCTATAGGAATTCCCATAAATGAACAGTGAATGTGCTGGTCCTCATCCATTCCATCGCTGCGGGGCCGGCTTTATCTCTGCTAAACTCAACGCTGACCATTGAATTCGCGCAATCTTAATAAGTGGATACAATGTTATCAATACAAAATTTCCTTGTAATTACTTGTATTTCGGTGAATTTAGTTCTCCGTGGTCCCTAAAATTCCAAGAAGTCAATTCCGTATGTTGAGTTGTACTGAATAGTTAGGAAACATAACAGGTATTGAACAGCTGTCGAATTTAACATCTTCCGCACCGTATTACCGTATTACTGTAACCTGTTGACCAACTTTGTCAATTTTTAGTACCATACCACTGTTACTTTTGCTCAAGAACCCACTGCTATTCAAAGGCGCTTAATATTTTACTGAGTGTTTCAACGTATCTTGTCTGAAATCTCGATCATACATTGATAGAGGTTTTCTCATTGTTTTTTTCTTAGAAGTCCTTGCTCGGCTACTATTGAACGATTAACGAACATGAAACTGTTTGAAGGTCAATTTCTCAGAGGAGCCGTAGTTGAAGTGGGACTATGAGTTCGAGGTGCCATTGTTGTTACTGAGTTTTTCATCAATGCTTCTTCGAACGAGATATTCTCGAATTGACACTACTCTCAGTACCTTTGTAGATTACTAAGGCAAGATTAAGCTTAAGATTACACGAGGTTGATAATGATGCTTATTCCACTAGTGTTTCGTTAATGAGGGTCAATTTGAAAAATATTGATTCGACATTGTTGTCATCTTTTAGAACTATTCAGAGCAATTAAACGTATATTTATCGTAGTTCAGTTCTTAACCTAAATTTCTTCATCCAACGAGTTTTATCACTGAGATTATTGTGACATTTCGTGAGATCCGGCTTTTGCCGTACCCGGACGGATGGATCTCGGCTGGGGACGCCACTTTCTCTTATGATAATCACCATTCTCTTTCCTTTGTCGCTATGAATTTGATGTGTAGAACTAATCCCCATTTTGGTCTCAATTGTTTCATGTTCATGTAATCCTTTCCATGTTTTTCCCTCTGTTAATAAACATTATCAAAAACGATCCAACACTCGGTTCAGATCTTTTGGTCCTTACTGCAATTGCTATTCATATTCCAATCGCGCAAGGTTTCCAAAAAGTCGTTTTCTTGCTTTCTTCTTTTATTTTCTCAATTTCTTGAGTTTCCTGCTTTATTATCTCTCAAAATCACAGCTCAAAATGGTGTGTGTTTTCCGAGGCAAAGGGCTTGTGAAGTTTAACCAACTTAAATTTAACCTCGATGTGAAAACTGGTGTGTCACATTGCTCCATTGATTAACTAGCACGGGATTGCTGCACATTCCTTATTCGGCAAACTTTTCGGTGACTTAATGTAAGTGATAACGCTAAGAACTCTTCCGCAAACTGCCCCAACACTTGAAATACATATTGATTACCGCTGCAATTCCCGATTTAACCCATGGCGGAATAAAAGCAATTTTTCGTCGGCTACAGAGTTTCTGATTTTTTAACAATAAAGAAATAATCAAAATCTTAACTCTTTTATTTACTGCCTTTTTCTTTTTAATGGCAGGGTATATTACGAAATATAACTCGTATATAATGCTGAGATATTTGCAAAACTACGAACCGCAAGTGTATGCGGTGGGGAACGAACGCGCGTTATTGTCCTTACCGGGGAGTACTTGACCAGCACACCAGGTCCTTCGTTTTGCCTGTCTCTCAGCTCTCCGTTTAGTTTTGCAAATATCTCAGCATTATATACGACTTATATTTTGCAATATACCCTGCCATTAAAAAGGAAAAGGCAGTAAATAAAAGGGTTAAGATTGTGATTATAACTAGGCCTCAGCTTAACTGGGTTCAATGCCGATTTGGGCTCCCCAGATCAATCCCGTTGACGGGTGATTGCTGATGGCAAAAGATCGATAGAACTAGCTGAGAGACAGGCAGGACGAAGGACCCGGATGGTGTGGTGGTGAAGTACGCTGCTCCCTGGTAAGGACAATAGCGCGCGTTCGTTCCCCACCGCATACACTTGCGGTCCGGAGTTTTGCAAATATCTCAGCATTATATACGAATAAAGAAATACTTTCTCAAGAACTAGGGGGCTTTAGGGGCTGTCAAAATGTCAGAATTGTAGGAGAGACATTGCTCTATCATTCTATGGGCATGAGTGATATGTATGCTGCAAGTTACTCTGTGTTACTATGGTCCATCACGCAAATGCATTGCGATTATGGCACTGATCGATTAACTAGCTGAGAGACAGGCGAAACGAAGGACCCTCATGGTGTGGTGGTGAACGCGTTAGACCCCGGACTGGGTAACACCGTGTTCGTTGCCCACCGCAGACATCTACGGTCCGGAGTTTTGCAAATACTTCAGCATCGTTATGGTTGTATTTCACATGATACCCTGCCAAGAGAATTGTAGTGGGCAGAAAATAAACAGGAAACATTGCTGTTAGCACTAGGAAGCATTCTGTATTCTACACTGTGTTTTTGCGGAGAAGAGTAACGAAATTATTAACGCTGCAGTTCATCAGGAAGCAAGGTTTTAGTTCGACACCCTCCTCTAGGCTCTCCTCCAGTGAGGACACCTTAGTTCGGCTATCTCTAAAATTGCACAGAGACGACTCGATCAGCTTGCTATAACTTTCATAAAGGGACAAAATTCTCAAGCACAGTCGAAGGAACAAATGAAGTGTCGGAAGACCTTTGTGGAAGATGAATACAAGGGAGACGAATAGAATGGAAGAAATGCGGGGATCCACACAGAAGATCTGATGACGAGTCATGTAGAAATAAAGGAGGATATTTAGTGTATTTCTGGGTCTTTACGTCTCCACTTACTGTGCAATAACCTATGACAGTAAATTTTTAGTCAAATTACCGGCCAAAGAACTCGTTCGAAAAAGTTTTTTGTAAACTGTTAAGTGTAAAATTTGGTCTTTCTGGTTTTACTCCTCTATTTTAATCGGCTTTCGATTAGCTATCGAATGAATATGAAAGTGTCATAGGGAAGTTTTAGAATCTACTGAAAACGAACACCATAGGGTCCATATCGTCCTCTGAACTAGCAACGAATAGACACTTCAGTGTCCACACAGGACATCATGGGTTAAAGCGTTTTTCGGGAAAATACGACTATTAAGGAAAATCAGTGTAAAAATGAAAAGAGCTTCTGAATGATTTATTATTTTCTACCGAAGAAAAGAAAAACTCCCCACCATGTTCGTTTTTACGGCGATGTGTCAGAATTTTTTCGTTTCGGTTATCATTTCTGTGAAATAACGTAGAACGAGTTGAGAGCTTGGTTGCCAGATGGGTAAGCTAGTAACTCTAGACGCAGAAAGGTGTTGGTAGTATGTGAACTTGAACTTGCGACTACGAGTACAAGGCGGAACACGGAAAAACAGCACCAAACCAGAATCCTACATGATTTTTCGACTTTCGTTTGATAGATGGTAGCTTTACCAGTAAATGATTTATAGTGAAAGTCTCTTAACATTCACGCTATTCATAACTGGAGTGTGGCTAGGCGCTCGGGGTTTACCTTGTACACCGGCCGCAGACCCCAAGTGCTTTGTGTGCGGTGCGAAGCAAGTGCACAACACGACCAATCACCAGTCCTGAATCATCTGGGTAAAGTCCACGATTTATCTACCGTTTTGATTAAATGATGTGTAATCAATTTTATATGGCCGTTACATAGTGAGTGGATGCGGTTGATTATTTCGAAGACAGGAAATAACCTCGAACAGATATGATAAGAGTTAAGTTCTAAATTAGTCTAAGGTTATTTGTTGATCTCCTTTAGACCGATAGAATGATTTTTTTGCGGTTTTTTATTCGGAATGTGAATCATTGACGGTGAATGAGTGGAATGATCGTAACAGATGAATTTTATCAGTTTTACCACAAAACATTACTCATGACCGAGTGGTCGACTAATTTGAGAACTACAAAAAGCTACGGTCAATCAGTCATTCTCATTTGTCAACTAGCATCAATCGTGAAGCTTTCGTTCTTATTTTCAATGCCGGTCTTTTTTCCCTTCAAGGTGTTTTCCTGAAGAGAACGGAATCTGCCTTCTTTAAGAGTCATGGTTGTGCAAGAGTATCTGTGATATCACAATGTTATACCTTTTTATTTTCTGCCTACTATAATTTCGCAGCAGGGTACTAAGCGAAATACAACCACAACGTTGCTGAGATATTTGCAAAACTCTGGACCGCAGGTGTTTATGGTGGAGAACGAACGCGCTATTGTCCTTTCCGGGGAGTAACGCGTTCACCACCACACCATGCGGGTTCTTTGTTTCGCCTGTCTCTCAGCTATTTCTATCGATCTTTGCCACAGCAATCACCCGTCAGCGGGATTGATCTGGGGCGCCCAAATCGGCATAGAACCCAGTTAAGCTGCGGCTGTGGTTGAAATCACAATGTTATACCTTTTTATTTTCTGCCTACTATAATTTCGCAGCAGGGTACTAAGCGAAATACAACCACAGCGTTCCCCACCATAGACACCTGCGGTCCAGAGTTTTGCAAATATCTCAGCAACGTTGTGGTAGTATCTGTGATAGCCTAATGGTAAGATAAGTACTTTATATTAAACCGACTTTCACTTAACCTCGACGTGAGTGATCATTCAATTTCTTTGGACTGCAGGGCTTGAACTTCTTTGAACTTTGATTAGATTTTTTTTAGTTTTTCTTACAAGACCCGCCATCACACACTCCGCGGATTCCATAACCTGCATTCGATTAGCTTCCTAGCAACCATCATTCACGAAGATCTTCAGATTTGTGGGTTCGGGTACTGCTTAAGGAATTTTGGTCTTCTTTATGAATGTCGCTGGGTGCTGGTTGACTCGATTCCTCCAGCTGGGGAAGTCTATAGCGGAATATATTCAGCGGGATTTCCGAGATGTGTTATTCCTATATTCTTTGGGACGTCAAACGAACAGTGAGTGGTTCTGTGTTCAATGTCGTTGAAATCTTGCTTTAACATTTTACGTTTTTGGTTATGGAGACATTTGGCTGGGTAGATCGCGATCAACTTCACCTTTCCAGGCTGGCAGGAAGGCGAAATCCGCCGAAACTTCATTTTGTACATAAATAAAAAAAAAATAAAAGAATACCTCATGTTTGCTAAACAAGAATGTAAAGAACTGTTCAATCAATTCCAAGGTTAATAGGAACTCGGTCGTGGGAACAGTGAGGAGACCACCGACCCGATGGTCAGAGTTCTTCACGAAAGCCTGGAAGAAAGATGTGATGTTTAACGGGTCCCTAGAGCGAGAAGAACCCACTGGGCTACTCTTGCACGCGACAAGGAGAAATGAAAGATTTACTGGCGCCCGCTCGAGTCACTCGATGATCAACGAAACGACAAATGATCTAAGTGACAATCGGATAACCGTGCTAGTGCGTTCGTAGGTCATATGAACCGAAAACCGCTTCACAAACAGTTTTGATACCAGTTTCCTTATCCCGTGGGCTGAGAGTCCTTGTTGTTCTGCTGCGTATTGAACGACATAAATACCAGTGGGATACATTCGTCCCATAGTGTCATGCAACAGATTTCAACTAAAGCATTGTTTCTTAGGAATATTTATCAGGAAACTTAGAGAAAAACCGAATAATATCATACATATAACGGCGGAGTAACGAGTGAGAAACGACAAGTATTGGATATATAAGAGTTATCAACAAAAGGGTAAAGCACTCGGCGTTGATCAATCTCTGGGGATGCGCTATGCATTATGCCTCATTAAAACACCGTTTGGAGGCGATTGAATGCATATTTGGCTTTTACAATGGCTCACAGTGGCCTACTGATCTATCGCGCCAGTGCTGCTACCTCTCAGACAGGTCTGGTACCAGTTTGCCGACCCCGGAGGGATGGAAGACTTGGTGACCCATGGGTACGGGGATCGATCTCACTTGTGTGTCGCAGGACACCGACCACTTACCCGAAGAGCTATTGATTTGTCGCCTTCTCGTTACAAATACTGTGCTTTCATTCTTTCTTCCTCTTTATAGTTCACATGTTTCAAGCTGTTGACCCATCCAAATATACGGAAAATTCTTCAAATAGTTCCAATTCGTTTACTATTCAGTTTTTCCGTCATGTTTCGGTTGTGTTCTGTAACTGTACAAAACTGTACGCAGACAGTCGGTTTTCATAAATGACAGTAGCTAATCGGTAGCGGATACCGTAATGCGATTTTGATTAAATCAGTCGATGGTTAAACTATACCAATATTTGCTGTTCTTCACAAGGTGAACAAGCTTGAGATGGTCATAGCTCTTCAGCCACAGCAATTATTCTGAATATTTGCGTACTTCGTATGGCTTGTAAAGGCGTGGATTAGAGATGCACTGCAATATACATGTGGCCGTTAGTTTGATTCCATGTCCTCTGCTCAGCAAACCTTCCATCCTTCCACAGTCGCAAATCGGTACCGAACTCGTCCGGGAGAAAACCAGCGCAGACTTGATACATTGGTACCACAAATCATTGTATAGGTCACATATGCACTGAATAACCTCTATGATTCTATGAATGGGATCGAATGCATGGTGCATCCCCCAGTGAGTGACCAACACCGCGAACTTTGTTGTTTAACCTTTATTTGCATACTTCATACTCGTAATACCCGTTTTATCTCTTGATGGAAATCGGTATATCCCATTTCAATTGTCCAGACATTCGTTTGCTGTCCAATGATTTATCAGATGAATTGCCATCCTGAAGCTTAGCTGTCGAACATGGCAGCGCTATTAGATGCCTCAGTGTTATCAAAGATTAATTATTTCGTTTTCTTTTCTTTGTTTTGTATTGACTTTGATGTCCACATAGATAAAACTATAGTCCACATATTAGTCACATAGATAAAACTCCTCGTGGACACTAAGTTTTTTTAATGTCCATCATTGACTTCTCCAATAATTTTCGTCGAATCAACTCTTTGCCATTTACCTCGTTTTCTGGACGGCATGAGTTTTATATGGCTCATAAGTGCAAAAAGTTGATCAACTTCAAGGAAATTTTATTGATTGAAATAGAAAGCGTTGAGATCTTCAAATTCACGTGAATAGGATGGACATTATTTTTTATTCTACTTTGATTTTAGGTGAAATTGGTGAAAATATAATTTTCTGAGGAAGACAAGACTTTCTTTTTCGCTTTTTGTTGTATCTCGAAATACGTATCTCGATCAGAAAAGTGATTGAAAAAACGGGATTCCGTGGATACATGGTCAAATACACTGTTTATGTCTGTAGTTATCGGGATCGTGTTACGTTTTTTTTTAAAGATTCTCATTTTCCTGAAGGAAAGTAGAATAAACACCTTGACAAGCTCGTCTAATCCTCAGGTCGTGAAATTTCAAAGTGCACTGGTTATGGAAAAATTATCGGTAGCCACCAAAAATCCACCATTTCCACGAGTATACTAATTGAAACGAACTCTCTACATCTCTTTTCTTTAGGTAGGCGCCCCTGTTATTAAATAAAATGTAATCAATAGGATGTTTTTTCAAAAGAACAAATATCTGCGATAAAACTTGAAAAATTTTTTAGGCATTGGATAGGTTGCAATCCAAGGAATTTGTTGACAAGTATAATAAATATGTAGAGTAAACGTGAGGGGTACGTGTGGCGCAGTGGTCGGAGGCGGCCTGCGACACACACATGGTGCCGATCCCTGCGCTCGTGGCTCACCAAGTCTTCCAGTCGAATTTTTTTTATTAATAAAAGCATGACAAAAGGAAGTCATTTTTTAGAAGAAAGTACAAGAGTTTGAATCAGAGCGTTTTTTTAAACAGTATTCATTTTTAACATGTTTTATACTTATACCCTATGCATCATATCATTTATGATGTTTTATTGCATGGGGGTATTTTTTACTAATTTTGCTACGACTTTCATTTTCTTCGTTTTATCCTCAGTTGCTTCAAAACCTAAGAAAAACAAACTTCAATGGTTCTCTGCTGGCTCAGTAATCTCCCGGTTAAGAGTTCCTGTTAAACAACCACTTTTCGAAAATATAGCGCATAAGTGCATTTTTTCTTTAGCTCTAGATTCAACTAAACAAATAGTTGCTTATCGCCGAGACACTGCTGGCTACTCCGGTTATGCGAAGTTTTGAGGACTCTAAGGGCTGGGACTGGAGCTGATTGAAATCCTCGAGCTTTTGCGCTGTAGAATCGTATTTCAAGAATAGTCTGGAATAAGTGCTTTCAAGAAATTTTCGTCGCGGTTAAGGAGTGATAAACTGACGTTATTGGACTGGTTTTTCATTCCATTCCACTTTGGTTGAGTAATAGGTAAGGAACAAACTAGTCTATGAAGTGTAAAGCGCCTAAAAATTCTCTTATCCTCTTTTTTTCTCAAACGAATTCATTGCACAGACGAAATTCACACTGTATTGTTTAGTTAATCAAAAGATAGGGGGAGATTCTCAGCACTACTTTCTTCCATTGATTTAGTGAGCGTCTTAAGACGGTCGATCCAACAATAACCGTTTAAAGCTAACCAATCGATTTTTCAACCCTTTTTTTCTGCTACCTGTAATTGCTATGTTCTTTATATTGAGCCTTTCGCTCAGCCATTCACAGCGCCTCCTGGCAATTAGTTCACATTTAAAAGTGCTGCGAAACAATTTTTAGTTCACGAATCTTTTTTCTATGAATTGAACCTCGAGCCGATTTGTTCCATTTGGAGCGTAGACCACCCAGATTGCGTATTAGAGGGCTAAATATCGAGCAGATTTGTTTTCTCGGAGATGAAAGGAATGTAAACGATGAGGGCTCCTTGTCTGTGCACTCCATATTGATTTATAGGTTTCGTTCACAAGTGATTATCTAGCGGTTTACAGTTTCGTCGTGGTTGGTTCTATTACGCAATGCCAACTGCGATGTACAAAATCTAGCACATCTACCACAATGATGTTATTCTATCCCCACTGTATGCACCTGCCGTCCCGAGTTTTGCAAATATCTCAGCATCATTGTGGTTGATTTCGCATAAAACTCTGCCGTGAAGATTGTAGTAGGCAGTAAATAAAGTTGATATAGTAATTTCTAGCACATCTCTCAGCAGGATCTCCCAAGCTGATAGAGTGTTTCGTACTTTATTCAAACCGCCTGACTGACAATTAACCAATGCTAGGAATACTTTCGTACCAGGAGCAACTATATCGCAAGGTGACAAATTTTCCTCTAATCCCACTTGTTTGTGCCTGCCCATGGTGAAGACATGGGAATGTCCTCGCATAGTTATTCCGAGAAACCTGAGAAAAAAATTCTTGTTCGGCCAGCAAATTGCCGGTCAGAAGGAAATTTGATGGTCATAATTCCTTGTCATTGGAGGCTATTCGTGAAAGTAAGTAAAAGAATAAAAGATGATGCTATCGGCACTGATCAATTCTGAAGGGAAAGTCCACATTCGACTTCATTTAGCGTCGCAGAGGCAATGAATATTTGGTCTATATAATGCACATGATTAAAAAGGATAAAACTGTCGGCGTTGATCATATCCCTGAGGTATGGGCCATGCGTTCGACGTCATTAAGTATCGTTGGAGGTGACTAAATGCATATCTGACCTTTACGATGACTTGCGGTGACCTGCTGATGTATCAAACCAGTGCTGTTATCCTCTCAGACAAGACTGGTACCAATTTGCCGACCACGGTGGGACGGAAAGCTTGGTGGGCCATAGGCGCGGAGATCGATTCCATGCGCATATGATTAGTGGCTCTTATTCTCCTATACCTCTCGTAACAATTTTTTGATCACGGAGGGATGGAGGGCTTGGTTTGTCCAAGACACGACATCGAGCCGGTGACTACGGCTGTATTGTAGGGCAACTCTAAACAGTGTTCTAATATTCGCCCTAACACAATTGAAATCACATATATCTTAAACTATGCATAAATTTGTGGGTTCTCACATGCATATTTGCGCTCTATTCTGTATCTCAATTTGGCTGAAAGCTCACAGCTAATTAATTGCAAAGCAAATGAGAAAAATTGAAGGATTCTTGGTCCGCTTCTTATAGATGAGCCACATTTTTACTACTCAGGGGAATTCTATCAGTAACAGAATCGGTATACTCAGACTGATGCGACAACTCTGACACTTAACAGAGACGAATGGAGATTCTTACTTGATACTCGCTACTTGAACGACCCATCCTCACTGGTTGTGCGGCCCCAGCATAATCACCATTTTTCGGAGGTTTGCTTGTGAGATAATTGTGGCTCCCTGGAATTCCGAGGTGAACCGGGCCAAAGTCTGCCCCAGGTCTTCACCACCACAGGCAGTCGCATCCATTGTGGATCAGAGGGAGATTTGCCACCATGCAACTTTGATACCAAGACGATGGTGGATTCTGGTATTGGTTTATTCTTAGCTGAAATTCCTGATGGGAACGCCGGATTTCTTCTCAGCTTGGGAGACCTCACCGAGGGACGAATCCCTGCTCCGTACATCGCGATCCGGCATCCAGGAACACCTACCGGCTTAGGCGGCAAACCGTTGGGTGAATAGAGATTCTACTGGTTTGGAAATCCATACGCGATTGGAGGGAGCTTAATAAGAACTAAGAACTATAGAAATTCGTCAATGTTCATCTCGATGTGTCATAAACGCTCAATGGAGTGGTTTCTTCGATGGAAGACGAAGAAGAGATTATAGTGGAAATCTGAACGTCAGTTATTGACTTAGTTGCTAAAGATTAGGGTATGTTTACGATAGCCACCAGCTAAAAAAGCAGTTGCTTTCGCTTGGACGATGTGCCGACGGTTTTTCCAAGTTGCCAGCAACTTTTGTAAAGCATTTCGCTCTTCTTACATGTCATTCAACTCAGTCTCTTTTTTCTCAACGACGCTGCATTAAACAGTAGGGAAAAAATTCACGCCATTAGTATGTCAGTAATCCGGAACGGAACGTCAGTCAATCTATCAATCCGAAGAAAAACCATCGTTCTTGAAGGTCAAAGACGTCTGCAGTGACCGAAATTACCGGAATGCACTTTGAATGCACCACCGCATTTGATTACGGTGTTTCCGAAGTGACGAACGTTTTCGTTGTTGTGCTATTTTTTATGAGCGTCTCAAGGCATCGAACCCTTAGAGAACAACTTTTGCTGTATTAAAATATAGCAGCTGACAAGTTGCGACGGTATTCCAAGAAGGTCGAAAGTTCTAAATGCTTCAATAGAACCGTTTAGGAACTTGTTGTAAAAAGTCATAGACAGGAGGAGTCTGGTTTTTATGACCTGTTTTATTATCTTATTCTGATTTTCGATCATCGACGCCTTCGAAATTAATGAGAATGGGGACCTCTTAACGCTTTACCGCCTCATCATGGCTGACAGCTGTTCCTGGGTATCGGGCTGCGATGTACAGCGGTGGGAGGGGATCCATCCTCCTGGCAGGGTCTCCCAAGCTGAGAAGAGGTCCGGCGTTTCCATCAGGAAGCTTAGCTAAGAGTTAACCAATAAAAGGATCCACTACCGTCCTGGTATCAAAGTCACATGGTGGCAAATATCCCTGTATTCCACTACGAGTGCCCGTGAAGGCGAAGACCTAGGGCAGACTCTGGCCAGGCTGAACTCAGGATTCCAGAGAGCCACAATGGCTCAACCAGCAAGTCTACGGAAAATAGAGTTTATGCTGGAGCGCGCACAACCTGTGAGGACGAGCCATTCAAGTATCAAATAAGTAATGAGAATGAGGTAGATGGCGACTCTGCAAAAGTCGATAGCATTGCCGTAAGTGGAAATTGTTGTCGAATTCTTTCCAAATACCTTAAACCGAAGGAAATTACTGGAAATCGGCATGTAGATGTTTCAGCATTACATCGAAGATATTGGTGTACAGCATTTTCTCTGTTGTTTTTCCAACGTTTCCGATTTCTCCTAATGTCCATAGAGTTTCCTAATTTTGGGATTCGTATCGACTCAAGGCCTCATTTTTTTAGTTATTTTGTCGCTTTTCACGGTGGAGAATTTCTATACAGATATGATATATTTATCGTCATGTCGATGACCTCCTACTGTACTTGGCAGTAATTCATGACCAAAGGAACAAGATTGTTGTTGTGGTTGTCCGTTCGCGAGACTTGAAGGTCAGCCGCCGTACCGCAACTAATTGTGATTATTTCTTTTTCGGACCATCACTTATTTTTGAATAGTTTTCTTTAATTCATGAGCGATCTGTATTTGTGTGGCCAACAAATCCTTCGGTTCATTTGGAGAAGAAAAAACATACATTTGCGCAAACCGCCGCAAACACGCTCAAACCCGCCAAAAGCTTTCCCGCTGTCAAGTGCTCGAATCGTTCGTCATCAAACGAGGTTAGAAGTAGCCCAGGTCATTTTCATCTTCATTTTTCCTTTTCTTTGTTAATTATTCTAAAATAACTGGAAATCTTAGTAGCATTTTGAGCACCAGAAGTAATTTTAGTAGGTATCACTAAAAGATAAAAATTTTCTATTTTTATAACATAATTCTTCATAATAGTATTTTTCAGCATCCCGAAACTTTTATTTTGTTCTTTCTTTCTAGTAATTTGTCTATCCATTGTGTCCTCATGGGTTGTCATTCCCTACAATCTTAGCAATGACGTGAATGTCTTCGGAAAACTTCCCGGTGTTGCTATTTTGACACCAGCACAGCCATTAAACGATACCGTACGCCTCAAACGTACTTTTACGGACCATATATTCATTACGGAGCCTTTGTATCCGAGCCATGACGAGCCAGTCGCGTCGCACTCCGATCGCTTTTCCTTTCATTCTTTTCGCTAACTGATAAGTACATCCATCCACTGGATGCTGTCCTCCATCGCATTCAAAAAATTTCTTCATAGAAGAAAAAAAAACAAAGTCATAAAACATACTGTGGAAAGAAAATTATAAGGATAAAAGGGTAAAGCTCTCGACATTGATCAATCTAGGGATGCACCATGCATTCGACTTCATTAAGCATCGTTTGGAGGTGATTGAATGCATATCTGGCATTTACAATGACTCGCGGTGGCCTATCGATGTATCGAGCCAGTGCGGCTGCCCTCCCAGACAAGTTTGGTGCCATTTTACTGTCCCCGAAGGGTTGGTTGGCTTGGCGGGGCCATGGGCGCGGGGATCGATTCCACGTGTGCACTGCAGGGTGCCTTCGACCACTACGCCACAGGTGCCCTTAGTAATATAATAGTAGTAATAGTACGGAAAAGAGGAAAATATTGCAAAGTTAGGTCACAACGTGTTGATCAAAGCGGTGACGCGAAATTTCATGATTTTCAACGTTCTCTTCTTCTTAATTTCAAGCCTTCTGGAATATTGTTACATAACAACTAAGTACAGAGTGATATGGACGTATATTAACTATCCGTATATTAACTATACAACGATTATATTATATTAAATGATACAGAAATTGTAAGTAAAGAAATATATTCATGTATAAATTCGTGCAAATGCAACAGTGAGAAATTCATTAACATAGAGACATGCGAAACGAAGGACCCGCATTGTGTGGTGGTGAACGCACATCTCCCCGGAAAGGACAATAGCGCGTTCATTCCCCACCGCAGACACCTGCGGTCCGGAGTCTTGCAAATATCCCAGCACCACTAATAGTTATATTTCGCAGTATACCCTGCCATTAAAAAAGATTAGGCAGTAAATAAAAGAATGATTCACTAACATATTTTCGTGTTTCATACTTTACCTCAGCAGTTTATCTCCTCATCGTGGCTAGAATGTGTTCCTGGGTGTCGGCCGCGATGTATGGCGTGGCGATTCGTTCCTCCGGCAGGGTCTCCCAAGCTGAGAAGGAGTCCGGCGCTTTCATCAGGAAGCCTAGCTAAGAGTAAAGCAATATCAGGACCCACCATAGTCCTGGTATCAATGTCGCATGGTGGCCAATCTCCCTCTGATCCGCAGGTGCTGCGACTGCCAGTGGTGGTGACGACCTGGAGCAGACTTTGGCTGGGCTAACCTTGGGACTCCAGGTAAACACAATACCTGAACCAGCGAAACTCCTAAAAATAGAGATCATGTTGGAGCCCGCACAACCAGTGGGACGGGCCAATCAAGTGTCTAGTTATACTTCGCTTCATTTACATCTTATATAAGCCAGTTATGACTCACACTGTGGTCAATATGTTGCTTTAGACGAAAACCATTCTTTTTCGATCGAATTCCTAGCGTGTTGAATATAATGAACCCAAAATACACCATTGTTCTTTCCAGGTCACTAAAAATGTCTTGTGATTCAAATGTTCATTAAGGATCGCAACGCTTCCTTGAAAGAATAAATAAGCAGATGATTCAAATGCTTGAAAAGCTTTTATATGGTGCTAAAAATCCTTAGATGACCAGGCACTTAGGTTTATTGAAGACTTCTGAAGTTTTGACTGAGAACGCGGGCAACGATGCTTCGCATGATATCGATTTCCGATCTACTGGTGTGGAAACGATCAATATTTGAAGAAGATCACTGAATGCGTATAATGTTAATGTTGTTGGACTAATTCTGTAATTTATTACTATTGAATGGTTTACTGTAGTCCAGTTGAAGTACTGAGGAAAGTGTTTTTCTTTGAGTTGAACAGAGCTTGAAACAAACCCATTAGACTCAACTGACGACGACCCATTCGTGCTTTAATGTGGGCCAGTTAGAAGTAATGTGAACATCGTTCTCGAGTAATTCACTTGATGGTTCCCCGAAGATCCAATTATAAGCGATTAGACGGAGAATCTTCTCAAAGGGGTAGAAATTTCCCACAAATTCTTGGGACCTATTCTCTCACTCATCATATCGTAATATCGGTAGCCCAGTAGGTGTTCTTCCTATCTGTGGCTATGATCTTTAGATCCTTGTTTAAAAAGCACCAGGGTAACAAAAAGTATGCAGAGAACAAAGTAAGGCGTACTATCTTCCATCAAATGAAAGCAGTCAAGACATTGGTCAAACGAAATGTGACACTGAGTCTTCCTAGATTCTCTAGTGCTTGACATTATTTGGAAATCATTGACAATTTGTCACTAAGAGACATTTTTGACAGCTTCATCCTACCTGAAGAGAATGGCTGAGGAGAATTACTAATACTAGGCCAGGTATTCGATCAACTGGCTGCTCTTTCACTTATGCTAGTTCAGGTGGAAGAAAACAGAATAACGCGGAATCCACCCACACTGGGAAAATTCATGGATTCGAGTGGTGGGCGGTTTGTAATGTTGGCATAAGTCGACGCACTCCAGATCACCAGCTTTCCGCACAAATCTTGCTCTTTACGCCTCTCTCCCTCCCATCCTCTCCTTTACTCATTCAATCTTTTCGTGTTTCTCACTTTGTAAACAGTTCTTCTGAAAGACCTTCATGGTTAATAAAAACATAAACCACCAGACAATCGGCTACTAAGTTGTGATTTGTGGACAATCTAGGAAGGAATAATCCCATTCTTTCTCATAGCTTGAGAAGAAACATGGAGACGCGCAGAAGTTGTAATTTCCATTATATGAGCTTTTCGCAGAGTGATGGTCATCATGAGAGTAGGTTTTCTTAAATTTATTTTTATGGAACTACGCATTAACACTAAGATGTCCGAATATGAAAATTGAAAGTTGACCTTTCATCTTCATACTGAGATCTCTCAGCTCGTAGTGAACTTTGTTAATTGGAATAAAATCAATGTAATCTACAGATACTCGCCAATATCTATGAACTTTCACTACTCTTCCACGATGGAACTTCGGAGCTTACAAGACTTTTTTCTTTGTTTCGTTTGTTCGGGACTGGCATCCCGAGCAACTAAGCGAGTGGGCAGGCGCAATTTCGTGCAACGCAGCCCAATAGTGTATCTGAATGTGTGTCAATTTGCGTGATTGTCCTTTCTCAAGCTAATGTTTTTTATCCTTAAACTTTTTAAACTTTGGGTATCGCGAAAGTTTGAACTTCAAGCGAACTTTTAATGAGAATGATAGCCTGGAAAAATTGCGCATGCCGGAATCGCGATAGGGTAAACTCTGTTTTGTAGGTCCTCCAAGTCTTCAAAATTTTCGGCGGCTTCACTTATTCAACATTTATTGGCAGTTTTCGAGGTGGGTAAACTGCTGCGGGAATTATCTGGTAGGAGCTTCCTCCAAGAATGACAGCGGCTTGTGATGAAGACGTGTAAGTACATTGGGAGAGCTAGTCTAGGATTTCAGGAAGAATCTGCTGGGCCTACTTTAAGGGAGATTCATGAAAAAGCCGAATGGAATTCTCCAAGTACCAGTCGAACTCACGCACTAATATGAAGACGTTTAAAGATAACAGATGCGTGACTGAAAACGAGCGAACCAAATGTAGGAAGTGTTGGGGTCTGTGAAGTGGGATTATGGAGGAAAAATCGCAATAAGAAAACTGCTATTTGGGAAATAAACCACCCCCTAACGGTGAAGCAAAGCGATCCCGACGCATACTAATGTCTAAGTTGGTGATGTTCAAGTTCTGAAGCGCGGGAGAACTTCGTCATCTCTACCGCAGTGAACGACGGTCGTTAGCAGACTCGTTTCCGTATGATAAAAGAGAAACGTGTCCATAAATGGAACACGGCTATCCTTCCGTGTCTCATTGAGATTCATCAATGATGAGCACCATATCGTATACCCGCCATTTCATAAATTCTTGTCCTTTTTCATTCCTTTCCGATGTTCGCCTTGTTTATGAGGAATTCTGTACCATATTCTTCTTTGCCTACCGTAGCGTCAAACCAAACCTTCAGGCAGTTATGGAATTTTCGTGAATTTTGAAGCACATATAAATATGTAAATAAATAAGTATGACGAGCAAGAGGGCTCCGTGATGATAAAAGACGAAAAACAATTCAGAAAGACCTTCAAAAGAACCGTGACCTTGCGTGTGAGCCCCTTTGCTTTCTCTAGAATGTTTAAACAGTTTAAGAGGTCTAGGCTATACTGGTTTTGGAAATTTTTGTTTTCTTTTCTTGCTTCTCTCTTTCCTCATTTTCATTTTTCTTGATGTTTTTGCCTCTTTTGCAAAAGATTTTCCAGACACATCTTAGTTATGGGATTACAGTGCCAGTTTTCTATGTCCAAACAGTTAACGTACTCTCCGAATAAACTCTGTAGCTCGATTTTTCTTCAGTGTTCAGAAATTTGTAGTTCAGAAATGATGACGTGAAATTTTGCACGGGTCTGTGACAGGTTTGTGGTAGAGTTTTGTCACCTTTGCATAACTGGCATACCTATAGACGCGTTAGTGGCTCTAGATGGGCTCGTCAAGTGCCATTACGTTTGTTTGATCGGTGGTGCTTGTGGTAGTGAAGGTGCAGCTGCACAACCACATGCACCACCACAACAATCACCACCAACGCCCTTATCCTAAGGGCACTCTCGTAGGAACCGGAGTCCCAGACCATGGGCACCCCGTCACCCCTGCCTTAAGCAGCTCTCTTTTACTTCCGAATTAAGCATGCATCTGCTACGTTGGGAATAATAATAGTTCCTTTTTCTTCGCAATTCTTGTCTTCGTCTATTATACGACGTTTTTCGTCTGAAGAATTACGTAGCCATATCTGGAAGATTGCATGAGAAAAAATGAGGGAATTGGAATTCTCGTGCCGAGAAGGAAGAGGTTACCCATTGAGTGTCGATTATTTATCGAATATCGCAGCTGTCTTTGGAGTACTGGGCAGCGCTATGACCTAAACGCTCTGAATCAAGTTGAAAGCTTTTCATTGTTTCGAAAACAAGAGCCAATTCTGCCGATTCATTCGAGTGTTTAGAATGTGAATGACTTCTTCCTTTTCTGATTACATTTATGAATAAAACATGAGATCAAGTTGGGAAGGTCGTGAAGAAGAATTTACGAGTGAAAATGAATGAAATTAAGGCAAACGTTAACCTCTACCTTTTTATTGTAGGTGTTTCTAGTAGCATCTGTAGCAGTACGATTTCATATATGGATGAAACCTCATTTGCAGAACTAAGTGAAAAAGGTGAATAATGGTTGAGTTGGTAAAAGATTATATGCAATGTTTTTGTTTACAATACTAGTCGCAGTAGTACACATCTCACTCATCTGAGAGCACTTGGGCCGGCGTAACGGTTATTTGCGGAACTATACGGCGCACTACCAGGTAGAGTCTAGGGTGTTGTTAACAGTGATGGATCAACAACGATCATATGTACTTTGCTGGGGATGCAGGTGGATTCAGCAGATGATGCAGTTGTCTCCTTGAAGCTAACGAGGAATTCTATTAAACTGGTAAGCACTACATCTATTCCAGGAGAATCGAACAGGCTATCCATTGCTGTCCCGATATCGGTAATAAGAGTTCGGCATGGAGTTCTGGGTTAAGTCATTCGACATTAACACGGTCACAGACTATGTAGGTGATAATGCTACGGATCACTGTAAAATTTTTCTTCTGTTGTTTTCGTTTTGGACAAACAGACACCAGTTTTTGTGTAATGTTTTCCTACAAGCACATCCAGAGCTATAAGTGTTCATGCGAAGCTCTCTCTCCTATCATCTCCTCGCTCGTCGCAAAGCTTTGGCCTCTTATCGTAGGTTTTTGATAAACTACAGGCAGTCTGAAAATGCTTAGCATCCCCAAGCAGAAAAAGAACTGTCAGCAGTAGGCGCTGGATTCGATAGTTGAGAAGAATTGTTCGCGATGAATAAGGGTATATGACATTCACCATCAACAAACACTTTTTGCATTTTTCCTATTGGGTATATTTGCGAATAATATTGCAGCTATTACCTTACTGCTGTTGTCTTTATAACCACAGGGATGCTGAGATATGAGCAAAACCTGCAACCTCAGCTTGGCTTCGAATCAGCAATTCCCTTACAGGAAGCTCAGATGCTTTTTTGTACACATAGCTATGAAAAACCTATAAAAATAAAATTTATGGCGAGTGATTGAAATAATCTACCTGTTAAAATGGGTGGTGGATATCCTCTACGTCGTGCTGATCATCATTTCATCCTTCACGAAGTCTAATTTTTTTTGATGAAATATCCTGGTAATATCATGAGAAGGTGATGGTAATCTCTTCAATCTCTTTGCCGCATTCTGTGCTTAATCCATTTCTTTATCGATCAATACCTATAAATTTGGAACATTTTCATATTTCGGTGTTTTTGTTCCCTTTTTCTGGTTGATGTTGTGTTTAGTTGATATAACAGTTATTACGACCATCGTTTCTTGCTTAAGCCAGCATCTGTTTATTGTTTACCTCTCGGCTACTTCACACTGTAGCCTGACGGCCGGAAGCTGACTAACCTCGTCATCGGAGAACACCGTGTTCGGCTGGTAAATGATACGGTTTTCGTTCTGTTCGTCTTTTAGTGGATGTTATGATGACCATCTTTAAAGTTGGCCTATTAAAATGATGGATGACGGTCGGGATAAATAGTAACACCATTCGATTTTTCCATCCGGAAAACACCAAGATCAATTTTATGTTTCTCAGTGAAAAGCGATAGTTTATAGTGATCTCTGTTCTCAACTTTCTTCAGAAGAGCCTATTTTTACGAATATTTTCCGGGTTAAGTCCGCTCAGGTGATTGAATTTTTGTGTTTAAAAAGTGGCGGCTAAAACTGTGAGCTTCGAGAATATCATTGAGCTGTGAACTTCTTAAAGTTCCTACTCTTCTTCACTTTGGATTGGTGAATAAAAGCAGCATACTTCCTGATGAAAAATGTAAATAATGGACGTGCTGGTGAATATCTTATGGAAACGAGGTTCTGTGACGTGCCATATCTCCAGGAGGATGAGGAGGGAATCCAGGTAACTTAAACGTCGTTTCTGAAGTTTTACTAGAAATGACCAGCATGATTTTCATGCAGTTCGAAGCTCCTATTTGCTATCTCTAATCTATCTAATCTGTAATTTGTAGTGCTTTGAGAACGTCCTGAGAGTGTAGTGCAGTAGCTAGATGATCGCTAGCGACGCGCATTATTAGTTGTTGGTACGATCGCGCTCTCTGAAAAATCAAACCGTTCATCCATCCGGTACTGGTAATGCGGTAGAGGATTTGTCTAAGAAAATAATAACACCCATTTGGTAGCTCGCTAAGCCTTCGCTATTTATTGTACAGGATCTATGTGTTTAAGCACTTCTACGATGTTTAATGGAGTCGAAAGAATCGTGAATCTGTTAGCTATAGATGAACGCCGAACGTGTATCGTTATTCTTTGAAGGTTTGAGTCTGCTTTTTTTTTGAGCCGTAACTAGTATCGTCAGAATATCATTGACAAGAAAAAAACTAAGAAAGTTGGTTTCAACGATTCTTGTTTTCGATTTTTCTTTCAATAGCATTTCACCACTATAACGGCTGCATGCTTGGTGAATACGGTATTGGCTATTCGCGTACGTGGATTCGTGTATGGTTCATGACGTTTGCGTTATCGACGATTCATATATATCCATACCCTCTTCAAGCGTTTCGCCTATCGTAAGGGGATCGGCACAATTAATTGCGATCGTAAATGTTGCGCTAATCGCCAATATACTGTGTAGTTTCTTTTCCTGGAAATAAGTGCGTTTAAATAAGTGACCCGGATGGTGCAGTGGTGAAGTGCGCTGCTCCCCGGTAAGGACAACAGCGCGTGTTCGTTCCCCACTGCATACACCTGTGGTCCGGAGTTTTGCAAGTATCTCAGCACTTCATACGAGTTATATTTCACAACATACCCTGCCATTAAGAAGAAAAAGGCAGTAAATAAAAGAGTTAAGATAAGTGCGTTTATTTTGTTTACAATAAAAGCAAATTTTATTATGTGAGCAGTAAAAGTTCGTAGAATTAAACGTTATCCTAGACAGAAAAACTGGACTGTACAACTTTTTGAAGGAAATCGATCGATAATACCGTGCACCTATGGGTTAGACTTTTCATTTACTAGAAGTAGTACTAGCGCCTTAGCACACGCTCATCTAAGTTTTCTAGATTATCGACTGTTATGTGTGTTATATGGGGATCACGCAAATTATTGTATGGTTATTTAGGTGAATATAGACAAGTAAACAAGTAAACGAATATCCCCATGACCGACTTTCTGTTAACCTCGGCATTAATTGATAATTCAATGTTTTTCATCAATAAGCAGACACGAGGTT
>UYYA01004243.1:0-41824 GCA_900624975.1 Angiostrongylus costaricensis
ACACATTGATAGGTTCGTAAACCCTATAACTGGACATTCGCTCTGATGTAGGTGTTCTACTCAATTATCTTTCGGCTGTGTGACTTCTGAGCCATTTCCTGTACCTTGTGCATGTCCCACCTCACCGAGTGGACGACAAACCACAATGTCACCATGTTCAGGTGATTTTCATCGTCTGGAGGTGATTGAATGCATATCTAGCCTTAACAGTGACTCGCGATGGCGTACCGATGTATCTGCCAGTGCTACTATCATCCCAGACAAGTCTGGTACCAATTTGCCTAGTCCGGAGTGATCGAAGTCTTGGTGGGCCACGGACGTGGGGATCGATTCCGTGTTTGTGTCACAATGGCGCCTCTAACACTTCCACAACTCTGCACTAATCATAAATATTTCGTTGCTATCGAACGCTACTTTACAAACATACAAGAAATTCAGATGCACAGATTCCTTTTGTTCAGTGAAATGATTTCACAAGGATTCAGAAAATTATAGTGGATAATACCCATTCCGCTGATCATTGAACAGTTACGATAACTATTGTTTTCGAAATTTCGCTCCAGAAAGTAGTTCTTTGGCTAATATTTATGCAGCTATCTTTAGAGGGCTTCGACTTTTCGTCCCATGTCGAAATGTATTTAAGAGGCAGATTCCAAAAAAAGAATGCAATTTCTTAACCTATGCGAAACAAACAATTTGAACCACCGATTTTTAATAGTAGGAACCCGGTTGATGCTTGTCAGTGCTGTACTGTGAAGACGATATTTTGAAACGAATTGGTCGGCAAAGAACGTTTTGTAGAAAAAGTAAAATGCACGGAATCAATTGAAGTCCTGAAGCACCGCACGGAAGAATTAACCTCACTCGGCAATGATATTTTATATAGGACAATTCCTGGATAACTGTTGTTGAACAAAAAATTGTTTTGCACCAGGAAGTCCATACTGCAGCTGTCGCTCTACAACATTGTAGTTGGCGAAAGTTTATATTTTTGAAAACAGACTTCATTTTAACCTCGACATTATAGTTTCGTTGCATTCAAGGTCTTACACGAGACCGTTTCCTTTGAACACGTTTTTACTAAAAACTCTTCATTCAGGTTTATATTTCTTGTCTTCCCTCTCTTCAGAGGTCATTCGAATGTTTTCAGTAACTGTTTTCTGCGATAGCCTTTTCAAAATGCAATGCTTCGCTAACTGCCAGTCAACAGTTAGTCTACTAGCGACTGCTGCAATATGGACCGTTTGAAAAAAATTGTTATCAGGAAACAATCAATCAACAGCCATCCTGTAAAAAACCACACCGGCGAGTGAGGTATTTCATACGTGCGGTGCTCAACTCTACTAGATTCGATTAGACGCGTCTACGAAGACGCACATCAGAAACAATTGCTATGGTCATCCGATTTGAATCATGGGCTGTGGCACTTTACTGAAAACCCCGTGTAAGCACACAATTGGAACAAATTATTTGGAGTCTGAAAGGAATTTGAAATATTTGGGGAGAAGACTAACATACACGGATACAAGAGGTAAATTACTCATGAGAGCCGACAACTGCTGAAGACATGGAAAGGTGTGTTCCCTGTTTATCCACCTAATCCCTAAGAAACACGCCTGGCGACCGCCAGGGAGATCTACTCCAGCAATATACAGAAAGTGCAGATGTAAACAAAGTGCGAAGGTCGTCACCTTCAATTGCCAGCGTTTTGGCAACTGTCGGTTACTCAACGTGGGTGGGGGGGGGGGGGGGGGGGGGGGCGCTGTATTGGTTGAGATAAGCAGCAGTGTAGATCGAATGCCCCCAAATCCGCTACTACACACATCAAGCAGAATAGGAGTAGATTCACCCAGCGCCACAAATATCGCTGTTAGCGTTACTTCGATAGCCACCACGGAAAGAGGCAAATATGCATTCAGTCACTTCTAGGATACTTAATGGAACTGGAGGCATAATACATCCGTAAAGGATTTATCAACGCCGAACGCTCTATCCTTTTCTTAGGTTATATGCATAACAAGGATTATCGTCTTCCCATGCGAACTATTTATGGATGTGAAATAATCACAATGATGCTGAGATATTTACAAAACTCGCCACAATCCAGATTCGAAGACTACCTCTTCCGGGGCCTCACATTTTATCCACTATACCAATAAGGTCCTTGCATTGTCTCTCACTCAGTTAGCTTTCTATCCTAACGGTGGCTTCAGTAATCACCTGCTAATGGAAATGATCTTGGGAGTACAAATTGGAATCGAACCCAGTTAAGCTGAAGCTGCAGCCGAAATCACAATGTATAGCTTTTTATTCACAGCTCATTATTCTTTCATGACAGGGTATAATGTGTAATAGAACCATAATGGTGCTCAGACGTTTGCAATTCTCGTACACCCGGCCGTATTTATGGATGGTTTACTGTCCACCTCCTCCTCCTCCAACTTATCATGTTGATTTATATAGACACTATCGTATAGTTCATCGTTTTTCGTAACATAGAAATGTGCTTCATTGGTTGGATCTTATAAAAACTAACAAAAGGACAACGCTTTCGGCCTTGATCAATATTCTTCATGGTTTCGTCATGCATTCCATACCTCTAAAGATCGTCAGAGGTGCTTGAATGCATTTCTGGCTTATACAATGACTCGCGGTGACCTACCGATGTATCCAGTCAGCCGATTACGCAAGAAAGGGGGTTTGGGCAAGCTTTAAGTTCGTGGTCGAACCAAGGACCACGTGTGTATTGCAAGGACACCTCCGAGCACTGCGCTACACGCGCTAAAAAACTGTGATAAGGAAAGGAAAATGAGTAAAGTATGTTTTAAGAGAGTGAGCTATTTAAAATTGAAAGAGAGAATGAGGCACTAGTAGAAATACGCTATTCACACGTTCTCCTCCATACAGCGAATTCTCATGAATGCCTAAATTCCCGAACCGTTCGTGATTTCTGCGCAACTACGATTCACCGTAGAGCTCAGATTCGATTCCTCGCTCAGTCTTACTCTACATGACGGACGAATGAATCCTGATTATCGATCGATTTCTCGTTCATCCTGGAAAGGTAATCTTTGCAAATACTTTATTTTGTAAATGAAATATAGTTGGTGAAGTATAATTCATTATACTTTATCATATTGTTAACTACTATTCTCTATATATTGCAATTTTATCTGAGTTTTATATTTTATGACACAGTGACAGTTCTTTCTTTACTACTAACGTTGTACTGTTTTGTTATTCACTTTATCTAACTAAGTTCTTGTCTCTTATAAGTCTTATTTTAATTTTAATATGCTCATCTCTTTGCATTTTACCTATGTTTTGTTACACGGCGTAAGTTTCTTCGACAAATAACACTGTACTCGTTTATTACTCACTTTATACAAACATAATAAGTGTATGACCGATTATTTATTGTAGTTAAGTTTCTGCTATCTTAACATGCTATGGCAACAAATGTGGCGCAGTAGTCGGAGGCGCCCTACAATTCACATGGGAGCGATCCTCGCGCCCAAGGCTCACCAAGCCCTTCATCCCTTCGAGGTCGGCGTATTGTTACCAAACTGGTCTGCGAGAGTAGCAGCACTAACTCGACACATCGGTGGACCACCGCGAGTCATTGTAAAAACCAGATATGCATCAAGTCACCTTTATCGATGTTTAATAAAGTTGAATGAATGACGCATCCCTCAGGGATTGATCAACGGTGAGAGCTTTTCTAGCGCTTTTATGATGACAGATCCGGAGTCCTTGTTCGCTATAATTTCTAATGTTTGGCTAGTAACTGAGACAATAATGCTACTTGTTCTTTAAGGAACTGAAAGCCATACAATGCAAATAGCTGAGCACATATCAGTAACGGGAGAACCGTTGACGATTGAACGAACTGATGTGAGTTCTACTCTGTTTCTTTTCTTACAGATTCTTACAGATAGATATTCTACTTTTCATCTATTAGATATGCGGTTATAGGGGAATGTGCAAAATTACTGGTTCTAAAATGATCTAGTTCAAATGAATCGAATTATGTATATATCTGCACAGGTGTCTGCATTCGTTAAGCCAGAAGAATCTGTAGTGAGGCTAATGGATATTCCGGATCACATTGTTCTAACAGGTGGAGACGGCTATAAGAGTGCTGTTTCTCAACCGTATGATATAATCGAGAACCACAGGCTACCCGACAAACAGGTAAGCTATAAAATGCTTTTGATATTCAGCAGAAGACGCAGTGGAACTCACTTGTAATGGGTCCACTTTGTCATCCATTCCGTCATAGTTGGATTATCGATTCTCCGTTTGCCAACGACTATCCTTCCACATCCCATCTCTTTGAAGTGGCGGACTTTTCTCTACGAAGATTGCAATTAATTAAACCTTTTCAAATCGTTTTCTTGGAAGACTTTGTAAAGTCAAGTCCGAATTAGACGGCTCATCGGATACGCAGATGAAACATTTATCCGGAAACTTGTCTAAATTGTTGGTTTTAGTCTGATAACATTTTCTTTTTGTTATAAGGATTGTGTACTGCTGTTCTGTTTGACAATTTGTACCGCGTGCAGGAACGACAGTGCTAGCCCAAAGGGACAAATCGCATAAATGTATTTTCCCATCGTACTTGATCACACCCTCTTTTAGCGAAGACATTCGTTTTGATGATATGATGTTGTGCAGAATTTGCATTTCTGTGGTAGGTGTTGTTATCCAGTCATTTCTAGTCTTCATCTGCTATATGTGGTCTTTTTAGATTTGGTTTAAAGACTTACCTTCGAAAATAACCCTTACGGAGACTCCATATCTTGACCGTGATGAGTACCACGCTATGGTTGGTCTTACGAGCTGTCTGTTTCCCATCAGCATCAGTCTCCGGTACTGAAACATCTCAGCTCCCAAGGTTATTATGTGTAAAATCTAGAATGAACACGTGCGTAGTGCGAGTTCCGTTACCGTCGACGAGAATCCACTTCGAGAAATGAAGAAAATGCGCCGACAACTTGGTAACGGTAACCTCCCTTTCTTCCCTGGTTCTTTAGTCTTTCATGAATCTCTTCAACCCTCCATTAACTAGGTGACGTTGCTGGGCGTCTTTACCAGGTCGAGGACGAAATCGAAAAACAGAACTCTAAAGAAAAGGTACGTTGTCGATTCAGCGTAGCCTCCAGATGTTATCTAGTGATATTCTATAGGTTTGCAGCTTCTCTTCGCCACGATATTCGGAGTGGCCGCTGCTGTTCTTTTGTTTTTGTTTCGAAGATAACTTGATTGCCCTTCCACCTGTCTTCCGCTCTTGTCGTTTTAAAGTTCACTTTGTTATTTTCTGTATTGGTACGTGTATAAATCATTTGATGAATTCCAGACTTTTCTTCTCCGGTGACTTATTGGGTGGGCTATCCTTATTATCGTAATTATCTATTTATTTGTTACAATCTATTAACGTACGTACGTAGTTGTTTATGTTATCAACTGTACTTTCTCCATTGTGTTTTTGTATTCGCCAGTTGTACTTTTTTGTCAAAAAACTGTTAGTTGTCTCGTTGCAGCAAAAACCAGTCAGGAAGGATTTCATTTTACTCAAAGTTTTTTCTTTGGTAAATCGTTTTCACAGTATGGTTTAGGATGGTCGGCATACGTATTCTCTCAAGTCTTTCCAGGCGCTGTGTGTCAGGTTGGAAGCACTACTTATTCGCGTTAATGAGACGTCATTGGGGTTTATCTCTTTGTCGACCAGCAAGATGAATAGTGATCGATGGTAATTTTTAGTGTCTGCGAAAGCTAAAAGTGTCGTCAGCATTGGTTCTGTTCGTCTCACAGTGAGCAATCCTATCCGTCCAGAATTGACTCCTGCTCGATTTGGTGGTAATTTTTTGGAGTTCATGGATTCTCTAATTTATTTGTGATATTTCCGTCTTCTATATACTCTTCACATTTTAGAATCTGGAGTTCAACCTCCTGTGGAAGTTATTTCTCATTTAAAATGGTTGTTACAAAAGGAGATTTTGGGTCAGGATGTATTTTTGATTGGGGTTCCTGGTGCACTGCGATCAGAAATAGTTTTTCGCTATCTGGTTCGTGTCTGGATATACATATATGGTCTTTTCTTGGTTTTTCGTCTATTATTTTAACTAAGGTGAATAGTTAGCATGTGCTTTCAATGTTCTGGTTCTCAGGAGTTATGCAATCGGGAGTACGAGTACCTTGCTGTGACGCGAGATACGACTGAAGCCGACATCAAACAACGGCGGGAGATTCGTTCTGGCACTGCTTTTTACACTGACCTTGTATGTAATCATTTTCTGTTTTTATTTCTTCCTTCTTTTTTCTTGCTGAGCATTATCTTGGTCAGATTTTAAGTGTGCTGTTCGAGCAGCTTTAAACGGACGTGTACTTGTGATCGATGGTGTTGAAAAAGCTGAGCGAAATGTTTTACCAATACTTAACAATCTACTGGAGAATAGGTCTGTGTTTTTGCTATCAGTATGGACTTAATTTTGCGTAATTAAATGAAACTAGACTAGGTTTTGATGTGATTTTGCAGAGAAATGCAGCTGGATGATGGACGTTTCCTGATGAGACCTGAGAAATATGATAATCTTACAAAGGTGGCACTCTACCACTTGAATCCCCTCTCTTTTTATTTTTCTGGCCATCGTCACTTATGTTTAGGACTACACTATAGAAGAACTTAGGGACATGGGGATCGAAAGGGTATCGGAGCGCTTTCATATCATTGCTCTAGGCCTTCCCGTACCTCGATTTCATGGAAATGCGCTTGATCCTCCGCTTCGATCCAGATTTCAGTGCCGCTACATCCCTGAATCCTCCTTTGAGGTACGTCTCAGGTTCCCTTCCTTCTATTGATCTTTGTATTCTGCATTCTGTGTCGTTAGTGGATCCTTCTGTTCACGTTGGGTAAAATTTAGAGTACTCGTCGAACATGTGATGATGTAGCACCCAGTGTGTCATCAAAGTCGATCAACGACTTGCTGTCAGTGATGTATGCCATAAATTCACAGTCTGATTTGGGTCTTAGTCTTGTTCCCATAGAAAAAGCCGAGAGAATAATGCGGATATGGGTGCGTTTCTTCTTATTTTTATGGAATGCTCATTACCTTTATATTTCATACATACTTTGCTTTAAAAGACATTAACGCAACGAATTGCTCGTTTCGGATAGGCCAGTATTACTGACACTTTTTCATTTTGCTGGACATTCTTTTAGTTTCTTTCTGAAACGAGCTCTTTCACAAGTTTTCTGTCCTTTTACAGATTCGTTTTGTTGTTCAGAACCTTAATCCGTCATATTCAACTTTGCACGTATTCAACATGATTTATCCGTACAGAAGTATGTTCAAAGATCACTACGTAAAGATCACACAAGACTTCATAAAGAAGTTCATTTCCCAGGTTGGTAGATATGCAGAATATTTTGTTTCTTTAGTTACTTCTACAGTAGGAATACAGGAAATAGGTCGGACTGCTGTCAGATTTTAGAAGGACATTTCTTGGAAATCCAACATGTCTATATATCGCGTTCGTTCATTAGGAGAAAACACAAGAAAAGTAGAAATATCTATCGAACATTCAGGGCAACTGCAAACTTTTACGGTGGGTTTTTTTGTCTTATAAATATTCGGAATTCGATTTAAAATTTTATTTATGTGCGGACATCTTTGATTTCCAGTATAATTAAGGTTTCAGACGGATGTAAATGGCAATTTTTGCATGAAAGAACGTGGTTTTATTTCTACATCGCAGCATGAGGCTCTGCTTGCTGACCTTGCTGTTGCTCATTCACAAGGCGACTTTGCTTTGCTTGGTAAAGTTGCATTATTTATTGGTCTGTTTGGTGTTACATAGCGGATCTTATTAAAGGTACCAAAGGAGCCGGAAAAACAAAAGTGATTTGCGAACTTGCAGCTCGATTAGGATTCACGACTGAGACGATGGTATTGTATCAGGTGAACTAAATGCCAAGACGTACAAAATGTAGGGCATGGTTTCACGTGAAAACTTAGTAACGATTGGAGCCTATTTTTTAACCAGAAGCTGTACTTTATGAGTTTATTTATATGAAGGACATGAATGCACGTGAACTCCTTCAACGCCGTCGGATGCTGGATAACGGCGATACCTTGTGGGAAGACAGTCAACTAGTTACAGCTGCTAAACGAGGAGATGTTTGTGTTCTCGACGGAGCAGAGAGGGTACTTTTCTTTCTATTCTATCTAACTCATGTCTTTATCTTTGTTTATTCTTTTTTATGCTGTAGGCAATAGAAATATATTTTATGGACAATATCGAGGACAGTTGCTGGAATAGCTCTTATGCTTTAGCTTCACTGGAGCGCACTTGAGTCACTCGCCTGTCTCTGTCATCATCGTTTGTTATTTCTACCTGACGGCAGTCGTCTAGTGGGAACAGAAGAGTTCGATAATATTCAGAAAAAGACTGGAAATGATGAAGCACATTTGAACGCAAAGTACAATTGAAGAGGCCCGTAGGGTTGTTGTGTTATTGTACTTTCATAGATTTGTTTACGTATTTCAGGGGAATATTTCGAATACCAAAATCGTTCCGATTAATTTTAAATGGCGATTCACTTCCAACTGAGCAACCATGGTTAAACGAAACTGTCGTCACTCTTATGCCTTTTCTTACGCTACAAAAGCTCAGCACTGAAGACCAGTGTACTGTACTAGAAGGGTGTGTTCATTCCATAATTAGAGCATAATTAAAGAGCTTTTTGAAGGAGTGCTCAGTAACGCACGGATGCGCGGAAAACTTTATCAGTTTTTCGTTTCAGCTTGGTGCCTGGGGCTAGTGATATTGCCCGAAAACTGGTAGAATTCGTGGAGAAGTTGCGATCTTCTGGCGATGCTGCGGTCAGTTTCTTCTAACGATCATTCACAAAACTGATTACCATACTTCCAAATCAGTGGTGGGATGTGAGAGAGGCGTGCATCTTTTTACTAATATAGTTGTAGAGTTAGCTAAAATATTCTGTATGCACTTGTATTTTTCCGTGGGCAGATGTCATTGATATGCATTTGTTCTCTTTCATATGTTCTGTTCTTCTGAAAACTTCATGCACATGGGTCTGAATTTCTTACATAGCTACAGCAGCAAAAAATTAGCTTCAGAGGTAACGTTGATTACGAATATAACTTTTCTCGTGGTTGAGGAAGTACGTTCTTCTTCTTCAATGAAACACAGGCGCTCTGTGGTTTTTTTCTTTCTTTGAGATCGTTTGACTTCTCGAAAGCCTTTTCGAATTCATCTTTAGTCTATGTTAGTTTCTACGCTTGTCTGATAGTATAATTAGCTCCTTGATATTTCGCTTTATACATTTTTTTAAAAACGCCCTTCTTTGGAAGCTTGTGCTACGAAATATATCTCACTGTTAAGTGTGCTGCATGATCCTCAGAGGGATCTTGCGTTCTTCTTTCTCTGATAAGAATCTCTTGCTGTCGGTTTGTGGTTGAGGTCAATAGGTGTTCGAAGGAGTTCGAAGGAAAGAGTAATCGAAATGAGTACAAAACGGTTGTTCTGAATTCTATGTTGAGCGCGCTGTTGTAAGATTATGCGCACAGTTTACGAACTAATGCGTGGAAGACTGAGAGTTTTCCCACTCTGAATTCAGATATTTTTAGTAGTTCCTGGTGTTTGCACGATATCAGCTGCATATCTCGCTTTGAAACTGAAGCTCCACCGTAAATACTATTAGCTCCCACCTTTATGCAAAATGGTCTGAGGGTTCTGTGTTGTAGATGATGAACTGTCTTCATGCTATATTGTAGACGTTGTATTCGTCCATAGTCTTCAAGATATCCTGACGTTATTTGGTAACATTTTGTTGGTTCTTGTAATATTCGACTTAAGAGACAACAAAGACCAGCGAGACTGTATCATTCTTCAAGAAGGGTGGTCTACACGGTATGTCGTGTCGCTTTTCTCCAATCTTCTTGCTGTCTCTCATCTGCAAACTTTTCGCTCGACTCTAAACAAGATTGACAGAACACTGGATGAAAGACAGCTATTTGAGCAAGCAGGGTTTTAAAAAAGACTCACTACCAAGAGATTGATTTATCTCACTTTTCTTGGTTTAATGAAAGCTTTTCACAAAACAGATAGAAGCAGTCATGGAATCCAGGACAACCAGGGTGTCCCTACTCAGTATACAAAGATTCTTTGTGAGTTATGTAAACATTACGCGACCAAAATGTCGCCATTCTATAACGGCATTGATATCGACGTCAAAAGAAGGGTTAGGAAAGACAGTACTAACTTGCCAAATATGTATACTACCACCCTTGAAAAGGTATTGCGAACACTGGGGTGGAACAACGTGGAAGTGAAAATCGATTATCGGTAATTACACCATCTTCGTTTTGCTGATAACATCGTTCTTGTACCAAGTATGAACCAGGCAGAGCGAATGCCAGCCGACTTTTATAATACTCATGGAAAGATTGGTCTTCGACTATGCCCCATTCACGCTGATTGGGAACGATTATCTCCGAATGCTCCACCTAAACATTGCTAGGTCGTGAAATTAGCATGGTAGGGCACCAGCTCTAGAGTTCAGCAGGACCAAACGAGCGGTTTGAGGAGCTTTTAAGAGCATCGAGGATGTAGTGAAGAAAACAAAGAACACCTGACTCCGTGCCCACCTTTTCGACTCCACGGCTCCTCCTGCCTTAACGTATGCGTCAGGAGCCTGGTCGCTGCACAAGCAGGATAAAATCCCACTCATCGTTGTTGGAGCATTATTAGTGACCAGATTCTTTGGAATTTCAAACGCATTGCAACAAGTTAACTGGTCGGCTGGCCAGATTTCTTTACAAGAACGCTAGACGAAAGATATGGTGCTCAAGGGGTCCCTAGAGCAAGCATAACCCACTACACTACTCTTCCTCGCAGCAAGACGAAATGTGAAGATTTATTGGCGCTCACTCGAGTCACTCGACGGTTATCGAAGCGGCAGGTGGTACAGAAGAATAGACAGCAAGGCTGAGGGTGGGTTGGCAGTTTTATTTGCTAGGTATGCTTGTTAAGTTTCGCGAGTGTTCTACCATATTTGACGCAAAACATTTCTGGACAAGTTTTACAGTCGCTGTCCATTTCTGCTCAAGAGTAAAGGTGATTCAGTCTTAGCTGAATTTGAGCTTTCCTAGATATCTCTTGTTTTGCATGCGTGAGCTTTCTAACGTTAGTCATCCATGTCGTTGACTTTTGAAGACTTAACAATACATTTATAAACCTGATTCCATCAAACTTTGATAATCTGTCGTCCCATTGATCGTCGAGTGATTTGAGCGGGCGCTAGCAAATTTTCTCATATCTCTCTGCTATAGCGAAGAGTAGTTCAGTGTTTTCTGCTCTCTCTAGGGACTTGTAAAGCATCATAGCTTTCTTTTAGGCTTTTCGTCGTGAGGGATCGAATCGGTGGTCGTCCTGCAGTGCGCTTGACATCCCGAGGAATCCAGTCACTAGCGGCTCTTGTCCATCGGTTGTCGTTCATACGCATTACATATCCGGCCCACCTTATCTTCGCCCCACTTGTGTGACACGAGATACTTATACCATCATCCTTTCAACTGCGCGTGCAATAACGCTGACTGTGCTTTCGTACTGCTTACGGAGAAAACAGGTTTCTGACGCTTGCGTTAAGGCAGGAAGAATCGTGGACTGGAAAAGGTGGGCACAGACCTGGGTGTTTTTTGTTCTCTTCACTATATCCTCGATGTTCTTGTAAGCTGCACAAGCCTCTCGTTGCCTTCTGCTCAGCTCTGGAGCCAAGTCGTGCATCATGTTGATTTCCCGACCTAGATAGATGTAACTGGAGCATTTCGGGATATTCATACCGTTCATCGTGAATGGGACATACGAAACCAATCCGTTCCTCATGAACATTGTTTATGTGAGATTTAATTGTAGACCGATCTTTTCATAGGCTTCATCGAAGTCGGTAAGCATTCGTTCCGTCTGGCTAGTGTTTCATGTTATAAGAACAATGTCGTCAACAAAGCCAAGTTGATATAATTGGTGGTCATCGTTTTCCACTCCCATGTTTTGAAATTCCAATCCAATGTTCGCATGATATTCTCGAGGGTGGCGGTAAATAAATTTGGCAAGATGGTGTCACCTTGCCTAACCTCTCTTTTGACTTCTATGTTAATGTCGTTGTGAAATGTTGATATGTTGGTTGAGAAATTTTTATACAACTCTCGAAGAATCTTTGTATATTGAGTAGGGACTACCTCACTATCCAGGGTTTCCATGACTGCTATCTCAGTTGAGTCAAAAGCTTTCCTCACGTCGATGAAAGTGAGGTGGAGCGGTCTTTTGTACTCCTGCGATACTTTAGTGAGTCTTGTTGTGGTAAGGGTGTGGTCAATCGTGCTGAACCCTTTTTGAAACCGTACTTTCTTGCATAGCAGTATTTCGTCCAGTGTTCTGGCAGTCTCGTTTAGAATGACTCAAGTGGAAAGCTAGTGGACCACAGACATCAAATGGATTGAGCGATAGTTGCAATTATCGTGGAGGTTACTTTTCTTGAACATGGTATTGCTGGTCTTCCACTGAGTAGGGACCTTGCATTGAGACAGCTAACATGTGAAGAGCCTAACCAGTGTGTATACGAGGCCTGGGGGAAGGTTCTTTAGGTGTTCAGATCTTATCCAATCCGAACCTAGTGATGTTCGATTTTTTACCGACGAAATAGCATGTTGGATTTCGGAAGAAAGAACAGGTGGTGCGACACATCCATACTTGTTCGTCTTGAATGATTATCTCCATTGCTTTCTGAACGCTGTAACTGTTCCGTTTTGCCTTCAGAGTGCAGTCATCTTGGTTTTGCAATTGGTGAAGCTTTGGTTGATTTTGCGAAACTTTTTCCCAGCCTCTGCAGCTTTGACCATAATTGCTGCTCTTCTCTATCAAAGATTTTCTTTTATCGCCTGTCTGCATTGTTTAGCATGTTCGGACGTGAGTTTGTCGTTGCCTATAGCTCGTGCGATTCGACGTTGACGTATCAACTTGAATGCTTCTCTTACAGACTTCCGGATTCTAAGAATTCAAAGCACGGATTTAAAAATACTGAACCTGCCGATCGTGTGTGTAGTCGATGCTGTTAGTTATGACCTCTTCTTAGGAGCCGACCAGTGATCTAAAGAAATTCCAGTGTATGGTGATTTTAGGATTTGGCTCTGATCTTTTCGGCTTTCTCTCTTTTGCGCGAGAAATGAGTCCACATGTGGAAGCAGCCATGGTCTGGCCCAGTGTAGAATTTTTGAACAACAGCGACATCAATTAGGAAAAGACTTCCATTAATTATGATGTGATCTACTTCGTTATGATACTCTCCAATGGGAGATTCCTATTTTCAGGCTTGATAGCAGAGTTTTTGGAACTATGACTTACCATCAAATGGTCGTCTTGATAAATAAGCTCAGACAGCCGCTTGCCCTGCTCTTGCTGTTCTAATCCGTGCTGCCAAGGTGACATTCCTCAGACTTTCTTCTTGGTCCAATCTTGGCGTTGAAATCTCCAATGATGACCTTGAAGAATGTATGGTTTTCTCTGTGGAACTTCTCCAAGTCCATATAGAACGCTTCGACTTCTTCTTCGTCGTAACTCGCGTAAACGACGAATATTGACGAAGCCGGTATTGATCCACATCTTTTTAATCGTAAACGTCCGATTCGGGTTGTTAGTTGTTCGATTGAATCGATGTTCGTGGAGAAACTCGTGTTGACGAGAACGCCGACGCCGCCGACTCCTCTACTGTCGCATGTTCCGAGGAACAGTTTTTCTTCGATATCATAGACGACGCTGAATTGGTGGCGTGGTCTCCTCTCGACCAAGCCGATGACGTCGTACCTTATCCTTCTTGTCGGCATGAACAAGTCTTCTATCAAGGACTCAGATGCAAGTGTACGTGCATTGTTGATGCAGATCGTCACCTTAGTAATTTACGATTTAGGCAACTTAGATTCTGAGATTTTGTCGGCCTCTTCGTACTCGTCCTACCCAACGCTGCCCAATCGAGACTCTTTCAGGGTCAGTGGAATGAGGCCCGTTTGTTTTACTGTGTTTAGCACTTTGATACCCACATATCGCTTGCTAGGCTCTGAACGTGAGAGCTCAGTGTACTCACGGGTTGGTTGCCAGTCTCTCCCAGAGTGGACATGAAGCCTATTTGTTGGAGGCGACTCTTAACCGCCTCCCATATATTTCCAGGTCACTTGTTTGCAGGCTTTTGACCGAAACACTCGTGGAATACAATCCGAATAAATGAGGATACACCCACGCACGCATGCATGAATACGCCCTAGTAAGTATAGAAAGCATGTAGCAAATCAGCATAGCGCGAGCAGGGAGTTCATCCCCTGGATCCACTTCTTCTTCGGAAAGCAAAGGCCGCTTTCGATCCGCGATTAACTCCCTCCCGGCCACTTGTTGATGCACCTCGTTGCCTCGCGACTAACCGGCGAGGAATCCCTATATGAAAGAGATCCGTGATTAACTCTGAAAGCAGCAATGAATGTCTTATTGTTTTTATTTATAAGCTAAGACAAAGTATAAAACGTTATTTGGCTCACATTTCGGTGCTTTCGCCTTCTGTAGAGCCGAGATGGTTCGAGTTAATTATCCACACTGAATGCTGTTTCTTAAATGTCTGGTTGCAAACCATTGACGAAAGGTGTGAGTAGAGTGTCATTTTGTTGATCGTTTTTCATCTCTTAGGGACTGAGTGGATCAAATGCTAGTCACATCAGTGAACTTGGGTTTTTTATTTCCGTTGAGTTTTCATTGCACACTATAAATTTCGATAATAGGAATGAAAAATCTCTTCAGCTTCGCGGTGTTGCTCATTCGCTTTCTATGCGAAAACTCATCCACATAGCTAAACGGAATTGCCTACATAGAGGTGAACTTCGAGGGCTTATTGAAAAAGCAGCACTAGCTAGGTAAATTTTCCAATCTTGTCATTTGGTCATAGTTGTCTTCCTTGCTCTTTATACTTTAATTTCAGATTTCTTCCCTCTGTTACTCGCTTAGCTTTCTATAATGAACTTGACAAGGCTGGTTTTGTGAAGGATTCTTCAAGTTGCGCAGGTTTGTCTGCGTAACTTTCACTGAAAAGAGAGGTGTTCTTTGATAGATTATTCGTTCTTTCTTTACAGAATTTGTCGATGACATAAAGTATCTTATGAAGCGGAATCCTCCTGGAAACCAAAATGAGACGATGATACCGGACGTATTATTTTATGAGAACGATCAGGTACTGTTTGCCTCTTGTCTCTTCCTCACTACATGTGTTTTTCTTTGATTTGACGCTCTGTCGTGATCGTGTTATTTTGATCCGGTTCCAGTGGTGTGATGCACAGTCCTGGATTTTAACGCCTGTTACCAATAATTTCACGAAATGCGCATGAGTGCCAAGAGTACGGCGTCATGAGTTTGATTTATTGCTGGTCGGCCTGTTTGTTATTCTCATCGTTTTTGAAGTAGACTTGCTATAGCTTTGTCAGCTACTCACTAAAAACATTCACTTATCTTCCGGATAGAAGGTTTGAGTCGGGAGCAGTTCCAGTAGTTAGTCGAACGCCGTATCGTTTCGGGCGAAATGCGTTAGGCAGAACAAACTTGAAAGTCTGCGAATAAAAAATCCGCTAACCCATGGAAGACGAAGTGATAAAACCTAATTCCTTATATCTTGAGCATGTGAGGTTGCCACTGCAGTGTAGAGCCCATTCATCCTTGTGGCTGACTGCAGTGTTTACTAAACTTGTTGGAGGACCCAAATAGTGTCGTGTTTTTCATATGACGGCCTTATTTTCGCTGTTTTTTTATAGGCTTCCATGGCTACCTCGTCGGCCTTCATAGGGGGCTATATATGCTTGCGCGAGTTTGTTTTGCGGGAGTGGATATGAGACATATTTGTCGGGATGAACTTATTTCACCACATCTTTAATTATGTCATTTGATACCTTTGAACAAGTTTGTGCACAGTGTATAATCCAAGTACATGATTGCACACCCATTCTCGTGTGCATAAACTGGAAACTCATCACTGAATCCATCTAAATCTCAAGGAAAATGCATGGTCACATCTGATCAGTATTTAAAATTCATGCATCATTTATCGATTCACTTCACAATGTCACTGCCAATTGGCTCTTATTCGAGTTAGTTATTTAATTTAATAGGACCACTGGCTCCACAGTCATAGTGATACCATTCAAAACGCACAACGTCCTGGTCCAACCCCTCCCCTCTCTCTCTCTCTCTCGGGCCAACCAAGGTCCTTTCACTCAGGAGTACTTTGAGAAATTAGTAGCACACTCGTCTCGGATCAAGTTACTCTCTCCAGTGTTCAAAGGCTGACGGCTGCTTCTATGAAGATCTAGGAACGCTTAGCTCGACCACCTCAGGGTTTCAGGGAGAATCGACTCGATCAATATTGAACGATATTCATGAAGACCATAATAATATGCAACCATTGAGCCCACAGGAAGAAATTGGAAGATCTCCGTGGAATATGGATGGGAGGAAACGAATCGAATGCAGGAAATGCTGCTGTGATCCAAACAGAATGCGATGTTGGATCGTTTAAAAAATGAAAAAAAAAGTTTATTTGCTAATATTTGTGACAATCGCCGCAGTGAAATGTGTTGAATTTCATTTTCAGCATATGGGCATCATTCGCGATATGGCACGTGATATGAGGTTGGGAGCTCATCTATTGTTAATAGGAAATCAAGGTGTGGGAAAGAATAAAATTGCGGATCGTTTCCTTCATCTTATTCAGAGGCCTCGCCAGTATATGCAGTTGCATAGGTTAGAGTAACCACTTATTCTAACATATTTTGTAGGAGTAATATGTAGTTAGTTTTCGTTGAACTTTTCAAACGATTACTGTCTTCTCTGTTGCAAGTGATTTGTGTTGTTCTCCAGGGATACAACGGTGGAATCTCTTACAATGCAGACAAGTGTTGAAAATGGAGTTTTGCGATACGAGGACTCTGCTCTAGTACGGGCAGCTCGAGCAGGGCATGTTCTAGTCATCGATGAGGCTGACAAAGCACCTCTTCACGTAATCGCTGTTCTGAAAAGTCTTCTAGATTCAGGTTTGTTGTTAAATCAAGTATAATGGATTAAGAAGATAAACATAAAGCTTTCGGCGTTGATCAATCTCAGAGGGGTGCGGCATGCATTCAATTTCATTAAAAATCGTTGGAGGTGATGGAATGCATATCTGGTCCTAACAATGACTCGTGGTGGCCTACCGGTGTATCGAGCCAGTACTATCCTCCCAGACATGCCTGGTACCAATTTCCCGACCGTAGAGCAATGGAGGGTTTAGTGGGCCTGGGGCACGGGGATCGATCTCATTGCACAAAGTGAAAACATGTACTGAAATGTTCTACACCCGTTCAGTCTGAAAAAACTAGCGCTACAACAGCAATATAGCGGAACTTGCCAGCGCATAATCTTAAGGAACGAAGCCGCTTTTCATTTCATCCCAATTATGGTTTCTACGAATACTTTTTCATCGAACGGGTGTAGAACATTTCAGTACATGTTTTCACTTTGTGCAATGAGATCGATCCCCGTGCCCCAGGCCCACTAAACCCTCCATTGCTCTACGGTCGGGAAATTGGTACCAGGCATGTCTGGGAGGATAGTACTTATTTTGCATACTACGATTTCAGGAACACTTTTACTGGGCGATGGTAGAAGAATTCAACCAGCTTCGGCCCCGGTATGCGAACGCAGCATACCACTACATCTTGAATTTCGAATCATTATGCTAGCGAATAGACCAGGTTTTCCTTTTCTAGGTAGTTTTTCTGTACATCGTGATCTTTTTCCATGTATTTCATCCTTATATTGCCTGTGATTCAGCGGTCCCGTTTCCTAGGTGTAAATAATGATTTTAAGGGAACGACTTATTTGGTGTGCTTGGAGATCTCTTTTCTGTGCACATTGTGGAGAACCCGAGTAGAGAGAATGAGCTTGAAATGCTGAAGAAGTACGCTCCAGGTATGTAACCATCGACATTAATTGTGACTGAATATCTTCTAAACCCGTTTTATAGTCAAATGACCAACGATGATGTTCGTATTTAAGTAGGGATTACATAGTCGAATTACGAAATTGGGGACTAATCCAGTAGTTGAGTTAATAATTAATAAATTTACCATTCAGATGTACCAGATGCTAACCTTCTTAAGCTTATGGCAGCGTTTACGGAATTGCGCGAGATGGCTGATGAAGGCTTGCTACAGTATCCATATTCCACAAGAGAACTCGTGAACGTTGTAAAACATATCAATGTAAGCTCATGGTATTATTGTGTATAAGCTTGTTAGGCTTTTCCTGCACGTATTAATCCGCTATCTTATACGAAGTTCTTAGAAGTTCCCTACGGATTCACTCTCGACGGTAATAAAAAACGTTTTCGACTTTGATACGTTTTCTACTGAAGCAATCAATACGGTCCGAGAAGTTTTCCTCAAACACGGAATTCCTTTTGGTTAAGTGGTATTTTCACAAAAATATTTGTAGTTTGTCTTTTTAAAGAATAAATATTTTCTTCACGTTTAAACCTGTGTCACATTGATAATCCCGAAAATGGACATGACTAGGTTAAAAAGCTGCGACCTATTCTAGGTATTGATCATCTCTCTGAACGTGTATTTCTCTCGCACCGATTTCTAATCGAACCTCCATCGCGGGTCGGTGATTGGGGAGTTCGCGATGATGTTCCGCCTGTGGATGTCAGAGCAGTTCAAGAACCTATCACCATTAAGGTACACATTAACAATAAACTACATGAACAGGTTTTTTCAATTTTTTAGTGCTATGAAAGAAGATGGGTGCATGTAACGCAGGAGTTATAAGAGCCCTGTAGTATGGACGTGGTCTTTGGTTCGATCCCATATCCTGGTTAACTAAGCCTCTCATCTTCTCTAGCTCAGGATATGAGTGCCAAACTCATCTATAAGTTTAAGAACACTGAGTTGGTGTGTCGCTACAGCTCCGGAAATCACCATCCAGATCAAATGTGCGCCGCTGCTCAGAGATTGATTGACGTTGAATGCTGTATCCTTTTAAACCTTTTACACTTTATGAATGTGAGTAGAATTGCTGTCATGTAGGTGTTTTCCAATGAGTTTTCTTGTTTAGCTGGTGAATCTGTGTAAAGCGCCAGAGTTGAATAGTAGAGAGATGCCTGTGAAACACAAAATATTGCAAGACTTGTAAAAAAAAACTAGGATCAGCAACTAAAGTATACCCCTCGGTTGGTTAGTTTTTCGTATATATATATATATATATATATATATATATGGAGGAGAGGAATAGCTATGCTCTTATAGTTCATTTTACTTAATCCAACATCGCATATCGTGTGGATCCCACTTCCTTCATTCCGTTCGTTTCCTCGCATTTATCCTCATACGGATTTGCTTATGCCTTCGGCCGCTGCTTTAGCATTGTCGTTTCCATCATTGTTGTTGAATGCTGGTCTAGTAGATTCCTCCTTGAATTCTGGGAACCGTGCTAGACCTTTCCATGCCTTCACCACAGACACTCAGCAACCTTTGTGGATCATTGAAAGACATTACTGAAGTCATTCATACACGGATCATTGGAGGTTTGGCTTCAATTTCCAAACTACGAAAGCAAGAAAATTCAGTTGGCCCTGGGTGGGGTTGAACCACTTCATTGTACGTATTATTGAACGGCATCTCTGTTTCTGCATTACCCGCACCCGGAACAGCTCTATAGATACGTAGGTAAAATGGATATTTGTAAAATTTGAATTTCTCGCTTTAGTGTCAAAACATTTAGACAAATTACGTCATGTGCATAGTTAAGTTGTTAATACAGTTTGTTTGTATATATCAGCGCCGATGACACCTTCTTAGGCGGAATTCCCATTTATTCGCAAGCCTTTGAAGCTTGATAAGGAACACATGCGCAGCAAGCAGTTCACGGAACAGGCAAGTCATTTGTGCTTTAGGCACTGTACAACCACCGTACAGCTGTTTCCAAGTAAATTTGATTCATTTCAGGAATGTGCTTGGCAAATCCCTATGCTTGATGTAAACATATGCTCGGATGGACTAGTGAGCGGAAACACATTAATAGTGGCAACGGTAAATCCTCCACGTCTCTACATAATTGAGAGCATCGATGTATCAAATGAGGTACATTTGTTTTAATGATCGCCGGCGATCTTTGATACAATAAGTGTAGACAGCCTGAGAGAAGGGCAAAAAGAGGGACCTGCATGTTGTGATGGTGAACACGTTAGCCCCGGAAAGGGTAGCAGCGAGTTCGATCTCCACCACAGACACCTGCGGTCCGAAGTTTTGCAAATAACTAAGCACAATTGTGGTCATAAGTGTAGTTATTTTCATACATTCTTATGTTGCTAGCACTTACTAAGCACATTACAGCAATCACGCAGAAAGACAATCTTCACTCGTTTTTTCTCTTCCCTTATTGTCAGTGTCTTTTTTGAACAATGTGAAGTCAGAACTTGTTCAGTGCAACTTTTTCCCTATCGCGAAAACGTTTCAACTTTATGTCGTGTCCATTTAACAGGTTTATGAGGTCGATATCTCAGGAATGCTGCTTTCATTTCGGCAGCTTTTAAAATATCAGCCAAGGATAAAGCTTGCTAGATATGGTGAACACTTAATTCTGATTCATGAGGAAGTTGTGAGTTTTAGGTCATAATTACTTACTTCGATACTTGAATGGCCCGTTCTCACTTGCTGTGCTGATCCCAGCATAATCTCCACGTTTTCGGAGTTTTCTGGTTTAGCCATTGTGGTTTCCTGGAATTCCGAAGTGAGCCAGGCCAAAGTATTCCTGGTCGTCATCACCGCAGGCATTCGCTACCCTTGTGGATCAGGGAGATTTGCCACCATGCGACTAGTTTGGTACTAGGACAGTGATGAATCCTGGTTTTGGTTTACTCTTACTCTGGGGTTCCTGATGGAAACGCCGGATTCGTTCTCAACTTTGGGGACCTGGCCAAGGGGATGAATCTCTCCGTTGTACATCGCAGACCGGCACCCAGGAACACCTCCCTACTACGATGACGCGGTAAACCTTTGGGAGGAGTCATCATTATAATTATGAATAGGCTTCTTATTTTCTTTCCGCTGAAATGTTCGAAATTTAGACAAATTCCTTATGTATAATGGATATGAAGAAAGATCTGATTCAACATGTGGAAGTGGAGTGCTCGACGTCGAAGAAATTAGCAAACAGTAGGTGTTACTGAAACTGTATTTGCTAGCTTACATTTATTATTATTCCCCATATTCTGATCTTCGTTTTCAATTGGGAACTAACCTGTGCGACATTCATATAACCTTTACTGTTGCTTTCTTCTTTATTACAGTGTGCGAAAATAAGGAATATCGCCTAGTACGTGCTCATAATCCCCTTCTGTTCGCACGTAATGGAAAGGAAATTATCCGCTTCGGAAATAATGGCATTCTTACGCACATAGAAATCCACAATGATATCACTAACATATTTCCAGTAGATGAAGGGAAAGTTCTGGTTAAGGGAAAGGTTAGTTTTTGCATGCTTTGATATTCTGGCATCCCAAATTAGCAAACCTCTCATCACAGATCTCTGTGATAGTTATTGTTCGAGAACTGGAAATATTTCTAGCATAAGACGGGAGCCAATGTATAGCGTTGTCTATACTTATTTACTTGTGTACTTGGACCATTGTTGGGAGTTTTGCTGTTTAGCCATTATGTATCCCTGGAGTCCCGAGATCAGTCTGGCCAAAGTCTGCTCCAAGTCGTCACCACCATAGGCAGTCGCCGCCCTTGCGAATCAGGGAGGTTTTCCACCATACGACTAATTTGATACCAGAACGGTGGTGGATCCTGGTATAGGTTTACTCTTAGCTAGGCTTCCTAATGGAACCGCCGAACTCCTCAGCTTGGGAGACCCTGCCGGGGAGAAGAATCCCACCGCTGTACATCGCAGCCCGAAATCCAGGAACACCTCCAGCCACGGTGAGGCGGTAAACCATTAGGATGAGCGTTGTCTATAAACCTTGACAACAACATACGTCCTTGCTAACAGTGAATTGGTGGTGGTTTCCTTACAAGTTATCACTTAAACGCGCTTAGTTTTCAACTGAATACACTGTTTGAAGGTTTTTGCCAGAAATCGCTCAATGTTTTCCCTACGAAAACCTCACTGAGAAACATGGGAATCTTTTCATCTTTTTTTTGAGGATGGTGATTATTATCTTCTTTGCTGTGAAAATGGCCGTTGGAAGATCCGACTTGTTGACATGAACCTCACCGTAGACATTGACGGTTTATATTTGCATGAAAACTCTGTCTTTCTATCAGCCGAGGGTTTCTATTATCTCAGAAGTTCTGGATTTCCACAACTTTTGGTGAGTAGTTTGGCCCTTTTTTTTGTTGAGATCCATTTCACTGCTTTGAGACTTAGAGTAAAACCGAAGTGGTCGGCAGTATAAGGAACACATCTGATGTGGTAGATGCACGTCGTCCGCACTACCTTTCGGACGAAAAGACCAAGCAGTTTATGGATTTCAATCGGAATTTGGTAGTTCTTCGTGATGTTGTTGTTGTCAGGGCTCAACCGAAGTGGAATGTTCCGAAAGATGTTGTGGCTGATGGTTAGATTACTTTTATTACTCGGTTTAGTGTAGTGGAGTGTGTGATTAGTTCCCAGGATCGACTTTCTATTAACCTGGGCATTGGAATATGAACGCGTCGTTTTCTTGTACAGCAATCGCGAGGTTTTCGCGATTGCTGAACAAGAAAGCGACGCATTGTGTGATTAATGTCTCTTCTGATACAATTTGCCAGAGGTTTTCATATTCCATACTAGGTAATGTCAATGTTCACAAAATCGGAGGTTTCTTGGAGGCAGTGGATTCAATCAGTGGCTTTGTTCAGTACATTCCAGTTGCTGAACCTTTTTATCAGAGTTATCATGGGTGAGGATTGGTATTCTGTTGTTGATAAAAGTAATTGTAAAATCGTAAGCACTTCAGATTCTTTCCGTGTTTTTTTTTTCGCCCAAGAGCTACTTTTCCAGCACATGGTTAGCAACAATCGCTCCAACACCTTTTGTTATAGTACCTTATAATGACGACAGAATACTGACGGTTGATACCAGCGGTGGAATACGTTCATTTGAATTCTCTCCATCTACACTAGGAAAATCATACAGAGAATGGACGCATTTAGTTGGAGGTAAGTGCAGAAGTAAAAATTTCTCTGGAGCTAGAAAATACGCTATGAGGTTTGTATTCGTCCTAAAGTCTTTACTATTCTATTGCAGGTGCTGAAGATAACGACTTACGGATTGAGTTCGAACGTGATCCTGGTGCTTTTGACATATCAAAACTTAACGATCCTAAATTGGGGAAATTCGATCCATTTAATGCTCCTCATCACGGAGGTAATCAGTGGATGGGAGGAACTGGTGGATACTCAACAGCAGGCTTAGGAGGTGTTGGTGGGCCATTTAGGTGAGAGGCGTCCTGCCATTTATTGATTTCTTGAGGAAGAATTTCACTAATACTCTGTAGCAGAATACTTCTTGGTTCCTCATGCTGTTATTCTCAGGCTAGATGCTGGCCACGACGTACACCAAATGCCTGAGTCAGCTAAACGACAAGTACCTGAGCACATTCTCAAAAAGGCCAGAGAAATAGCCAAAGCTGAATACCAGAAGAAACTTAAGGCATGGTTTTCGTTTTGTACTTTTAAACATATTTCGGAAAAGAAGGTACTATAAATGTTGGAAGGCGCTATGAGTCATGGAAAATACTATTTTCTCACATTCTACGTTCATCAGGCTCGTGAGCTTATGTACAGGAAATGTTACTTTTGTTTTTAGTTCTTCTCACTTTTTTTGCCATAGACGATTTGTTGAGCAAAAGACTTAACTGAAAGGTTCCTACATGTGATGTATGGATCATATAGGGTACAAGCTCAAATATAATGCAAAGTGGCATGATAGAGGAACTGAAAGAATTAAAAACAAAAATTGATATTTTTTTGTTTTAGCTTTCGTGTATGTACCCAAACCATCTCCAGAGGAAACTGATAAGTTTTGCAAAATTATTAAACTTATGGCATACAGGCGAAGCGAAGAACCCGCATGGTGTAGTGGTGAACGTGTTAGCGCCCTGAATGTAATAGCGCGTTCGTTCCCAACCGCAAACACCGGTGGTCCGAAGTTTTCCAAACATCTCACCATCATCGTGGTTCTATTTTACATAATGCACTGCCGTGAAAAGCTGTAATAGGCTGTAAATAAAAAGTTAACATATTAAACTTCTATTCATATTATAGGACATTGCAATGTCAGAGTATGATGACGATGCGTACATGTCCGTTTGGAACAAAATCGAAAAGCACTCTAGTCATCTTCGTTCAATTATCGAACAGTTAGAAGCGAAGAGAAAGGAACGACAATGGACTCGTCATCAGACTTCTGGCGATCTAGACGATGGAAAACTTATTGAGGGAGTAACTGGCGAAAAAAATATTTACAGGTAAGAAAAAGAAGAATGATTCTGTCTTTTTGTTTTACTTTTACGTACTCGCTACATATTTGCAACCATTCCAGACGTCGTTTGGATCAGTTGCCTGAAATTGGCTCACCACTTTTAAAACCAAAACGGATGCGTTTATGTTTTGATGTGTCCGGATCAATGTATAGGTTTAATGGATATGATAAAAGGCTTCAAAGATCTCTTGAAGCCGCTCTAATGGTTATGACATCATTTGAGGGAAAGCAAGATAAAGTGGCGGTAAGTTAAGCTTCTCTAATCGCCCTCGTCAAACATACACGAAGCATCTCTTTTTAGTACGACATAGTTGGTCACTCTGGTGATGGTCCGTGCATCAAGTTCATTACAAATGGCCATTATCCAAAGAACAACAAAGAACGGCTAGATATTTTGAAGCAGATGATGGCTCATACACAGGTTAGAAGGAATTTCTGCATTTTGCATTTGACATATGACTTAAGCAGTGATTTGTTCATTTTCTTAAGAGATCCAAACACAAGTTTCTTTAAAGGACTTCGTGGTGCTTAGGCAATAAATATTGTAATGAAAAGTATTTCTCCATATTTAATTTGAAAACGACTAGTAAAAACCATTTCATTTCGGACGTACATGTCACACCGCGATGCAATGTTTGTAGTGATTTTATACATTTATAACACTTTCACTTCCCTCCCAACCGTTTGCCGCCTCATCGTGGGTGGGACGTGTTCCTGGGTGTCGGGCTGCGATGTACAGCGGGGGATTCTTCCCCTTGCAGAGCCTCCTAAGCTGGGAAGGAGTCTGACATTTCCATCAGGAAGCCCAGCTAAGAGTTAACGAATACCACCGTCGTGCCGGTACCAGACTAGTTACATGGTGGCAAATCTCCCTTTGATCCACAAAGGCTGCGTCTGTCGTTGTGACGACCTGGGGCAGACTTTGGCCATGCTGACCTCGGGACACCAGGAAGCCACAGTGGCTAAACCAGCAAAACTCCAAAAAAATGGAGATTTTGCTAGAGCCTGCACAACCAGTGAGGACAGACCATCGAATTATCCAAGTAGGTAAGTAAATAAGTAAATAAATATTAACACTTTGCAGTCAAATTCTGACCGTTTATTTACAAGTATGAGGATTTCTTTTAGTCATATATTGAGAAACGAGTGGAATCAAGACGGTCTTATATGTTTGTGAGCATTAAAATCTCCATATTAGAGGGCGTGTAGCGCAGTAGTCGAAGTCGCCCTGCAATACACACAGGATCGATTCCGGGGCCCAATGCTCACCAAGCCTTCTATCCCTCCGGGGTCAGCAAATTGATACCAGACTTGTTTGGGAGGATAGTAGCACTGGCCCGAATCATTGGTAGGCCACTGCGAGTCATTGTAGAGACCAGATATGCATTTAATAACCTCCAATGATGCTCAATGAAGTTGAAAGAATGACGCATCGCTTAGAGATTGATCAACGCCAAAAGCTTTTTTTTAACGAAAACGCCCATCCTTCATAAATATATGTGGTACTAGTAGCGCCTTTCCTTATTTATCAACGTTATAATTTCAGTTTTGCTCAAGTGGTGACTGTACGGTTGAAAGCCTTGACCAGGCAGTTAAGACCCTCAGTAAAGAGAATGAATGTGACGAACGTATTGTGGTTCTCATCTCCGACGCGAACTTGGATAGATATGGAATATCGCCAAAGAACATTGTGAACATTATGAACAGAGATGACACGGTCAATTCATTCGTTATTTTTATCGGATCACTTGGTCAACAAGCTGAGAGGTGCGATACAAGCAATAAGTGTTTTTGTAGTTGATTTATGTCCTTACCATTCTTTTTCATCTCTTTAGATTACAATCATCGTTACCAAATGGTAGAGCATTTGTTTGCGAAAATGCATCAGATCTTCCAAAAATTATGCAGAACATCTTCACATCAACACTTGATACTTAACAGCGTGGAATATTTGGAAGACTTTATTATTTGAAATCTTCTTATGAACTTACCTAACATAGTGATTTATATCGATATCGAAATACTAGGTACATTGTAAAAGATTTACCTGTTAACTAAATAGATATGACTTGTATCTTGATGTGGGACACTTCCTCGACGGTTGTTGTAGTTGTTGTTGTTCTATGTTTAGCTTTGTTATTACATATGATGTAGTTCATCTTAATCAAGGATAAAGGACAAAGCTTTCAGCGTTGATCAATCCCCGAGGGATGCCTCATGCATTCGACTTCATTGAGCATCTTCGGAGGTGATTAAATGCATATATCAAGCCTTTACACTCACGGTGACGTAGCGATACATCTAGCCACTGCCGCAATCATCCCAGACAATTCTGAAGCCAATTTGCCGACTACGGAGAGATCGAAGGCTTGCAGGACCTGGAGGAGCTGAAAAAGACTCCATGCGTATTGCCTCCAACCACTGTGCTACATGCGCGCTTTGCATGATGTGCACATTTCCAGAACTTACAGCACGAATAGGTTTAATGGAAGAATAATGTTAATCGACAAGCGAATCGATTATCGAAGTCGTGTTTTGTTACTTTGAAATTCTCAGCAACAAAAAAACCAAATATTGCGCAGGTTTTTATTTTATTAAGTGAAATTACTGATTAAAATTACGATTATGCTACTTCAAGTACCAATGCTTGACACTGAGTAATGAAATCATGTAATTTAAACAACATCACAAATAATGAAAGGCAAAAATATACAGCATAGTATTAAAGATGCACATGACATACACTCTGCTCTCTTCATTCTACTAGGGGAATGGCCAGACCACAATTGTGGAAGATGGAAGTGTACTATCATTCTAGGAACCCGTCTAGCAGTTAAAAATTGTTTTCGGAACTAAGGTTCACATATTATGCAATACGGCTGAAGGTTTAGAGGATGATGGAAAATTTATATGAAATACACCTAGACCATTAAGTTTGGTAGGACAGTTTCTTACAATTGTAATAGTTATTTCTGGAATTCGTTAATTATTCAAGGTTGAACTCTGATCAAAAAAAAAAGAAAAATTAGCACGATATGAAATTAGAGTATCAAGAACATTACAGGTCACACTTTAAAGTTCAGAGGGAGATAAAGAGATAGAGAAAGAGTCAGAGACAGACAAAGTAAGGAACGTTCATATCAACCTTTTGATGTTAAATGTGTGGACGGAGTTTGTTCAAGCTGCTGACGACGGACTCTCTCTGAAGAAATTGGCTTTCTTCGGAATTCAGTTATTGTAGCTGGAACTCCGTTCACGACGACCGTTATCTTCTTCGGAAAATTCCTGGAAGTCTACTCTTACTAGGCAATTCTACGCTCACCGTTCAAAAATACAATGCCAATAGAAACCGAGTACATAGTACTGATTTAGACTCGTGGATATTAACTATGATAAATGACAGTACTGATTCACCGTACCAGTGAAAGCGCATCAATATGTCCTTTTTGTTGACATTTCTGGTTAACCATAAGGAATAGACAATTTCTGAGAAAGATATATTAACAAGGTGAACATACCTGTAAATAAGATGATCCGACACTAATACCATTCTTTTACGATTTTTAACCACTCCGCCATGAGTATTAAGGCTACGAACTGCTGAGCCACTTGATGATGACTCTGGTGAATGACGCGAAGTAGAGGGAGATCCAACACTTTGGTATGCACGTCGTTTAAAACTAAGCAAAAATCCTTTACTCTATTACTGTAAACATGAAAATATCTGTGGCAAAATTCTTCTCAAACGTCAACTGAAAGGCAACCATCTAACGAAGGGTTTTTCCTAAACATCTTCACCATTGTTGTATGTATTATTGTATCCTTCTTTAAAGTCTACATTACTATAGTTTGTCTAAGAAGATCGTATCCACCAACGTTTTACATACCTGCTTGCTGCTTTTTCCTGCTGCTGCACGACAAAATTCTGGACCACTTTTTGCATTTGAACGACATTTTCATTTAATCGCGGCTTTCGGGTTGATGTTCCCTTCCTAAAATTGATAGGAATGAACCTCCTAACGCTGTCAGTAGAACTTCTTACTATGAAATACTAGATGAAACTAGCTAATATTAAACTAGATCCCTAAAATTCCTAACCAAATCTCCCTCGAAAATTGACATCTCTGAAAACCCTAAGTAACTAAACAAAACTAAATCTCAATTTATGGACAAAAGAGAACACAGATGTTTAATACATGAGAGCACTTTCAGACCATGAAGGCTTGTTTCTCACCTCCCTTTCGTACTCTCGTCTTAAAATTGTAACAAAATCAACAACTGTCCTTTCCTTTCGTGTGTAAATGACAGAAATCATCGATTCGTAAGTCAAAGAGAGTTAAAATAATAGGTTAAAGAGATCAAAACAGAAAAAACATAGTGGTTACAAACTCTGAAAAATGTCATCAAAACAAAGGCAAAGACAGACAAAGGCCTCACATAGTGTGAAAGGCTTAGTTTACCAACACTCCAAAGGATTTCTACCTGAATTGACTTCCAAGTTATCACACCACAATTCAAATTTCAGGTATGCTCCGATATTACAAGGTGGGTTGCATTCATCTCTACCTGGCACCGATTACCTGGTATATGGCACTCTAAATTTCTCCTTGAATATGAACAGTCAAGATTTCACAAAACTATACTGCTCTCCAACTTATTCTCTGCTTATTGAGAACTCATAGGACGTGCCTGATCTTCTTGCTATCATCTTAATTTTCTGCACAAGTCGCTTACAGGAGCGCAAATATCCAGTTCACACACCAACTGAAAATTCATAGCATGTTTACTGTTATCTCATTTTACAAAAATAGCCGGCTCACAAATTCAGCAACAGTTTATGAAATTTACTCGGATATTAAACGACTTTCTTGCTCTTCTAGCTTAATGATAATTGGACATTGAACAAGTGCTTGTCGTGAACTTCAGTCACAAATTTTGTCAAAGCTTATATAACAAACAGTATAATACGAATTGTAGCACCTCCGCTAGTTAAATCGTTGTCGAGAGATCAGCCGATTTACTGAACTCATTGTCGTCCCAGAAGAATCTGAGTCGCAAGGCAGTAAACTCCCTTTCGATATAGAGAAATCCGCGATACTACTTGTGGTGATGACCTAAGAAAGCTGTAACACGAGGACTCTCTCGTCGCTCTCATATACTCCATCGATTCCAGGAAAGTTCGTTCTTAGCCATGATCCAGCAGCAGCATCAATGAGAATAGAAGTCCACTGTTTTCCCAGTAGAAACCGAAACCAAACAGAAATTCGACTGCCTATCCCGGCGACAGACACAAGACAAAAAAAGGAATGGAATAGATAATCGGGAAGAGAACATGTGAAGATAAGTCATAGAAGTAAGTGTAGTAATGAGAAGACATCATTACGCTCGAAGAACTGTCAATCATGCATAAAATATCGAACTTTAACTATAAGTGGCTACACGAACAGTGTAGTAGGTTTGTATAAGAGTACAAAACAAAATCCAAAAAAGAAAATAAGAAAATGTTTACGAACCTTGTATCACACATCTCACATTTGAAAGCCTCAAACCGATTACGATACGTGCAAACTGTGCATTCCCAGCTACCCGCATCACATTCATCGTATGTAGCAACTACATCATCCTTACGAGAACGTTTCTTACTCGTACCGGACATGACAAGTAATTGACGACGTTCTTTTCAGATGGCTATCACAGTTCTAAGTAGAATAGCCTCTCAAACAATCCAACTGCACTTGTGCTCTTGTCGAGGTTCCAAACGAACATATATCACAGAATACTAAACATGACAGTCGCGACAGTTAAACTGCGTATACCTAAAAAGAACGAAAAACAGAGAAAAATGTAACAACACACAAGTGAAGGGAGTACTAAGATCATGATAGGAAATAACAGTGTAATGAAGCTGAAGTAAAACGTATTAAGGATCTATGAATCATATAGGACACAACAACAGCGGTTCACTCACTTAAGAAATTAAACAATATGACAGTAAAACATGAAAAGGATAAAGCTCTCGGCGTTGATCAATCTTTGAGGGATGCGCCGTGCATTCGACCTCATTAAGCATCGTTAGAGGTGACTGAATCCATATCTGGCCTATACAGTGACTCGCGGAGGCCTCCCGATGTACCGAGTCAACGCTGCTATCTTACCAAACCAGACAGGTCTGGTGCCAATTTGCTGATACCGGAGGGATGAAAAGCTAGGCCAGGGCAGTGGAGATCGATGCCATGTGTATTGCACTGCGCTTCCGAACACTGTGCTACACGCGTCATTATGACGGTGTACGACAAAATTCAAGACAATAAGTAACACAATAAATTATAGACGTTACGGTGAAAAAGACGCAAAGTGGCAAATCGGCGGAAAAGACCTATATCAAATACCTTATGTCAAATGCGAGGCCCATGAGCTAGTTAAACGAATGTTACTTATATAGAAGCTTTTAAAGAAGCATACAAGTATCAAATTCCTAAACAGAGTTAAGATTTGTTCTCTGTTCCGGAATGACGCATTTTACAGCGAAAATCTAAGAAACCAAGCATGTCAATCGATTGAGCGGACAAATCGCCCCTATCCATACGTACGTTCACCTTCACGATTAATACAGGAAAACTGCTGAAACGACGAGAACTCAAGAATTGTTCAGTTATAAACACGAAGAAAAGCAGTTTCGACAAAGAAAACAGCAGTAGTAATAATAATCATTCACATTCACATTAACATTCACAAGACATTACTTAAAAGATTTCGCTGAGTTTATGTATCGTAGACGGTGGTAACGACTTGGAGCAGACTTTGGCTAAGCTGACTTCAGGAAAGCACAATGGTTAAACCAGCAAAACTCCGAAAAAGTAGAACTTATGCTAGGGTCCGCACAACCAGTGAGGACGGGCCACCCAAGTAACCAAGCATGTATGGTAGAAGAAGAACATACCCATCATAAATGGAAGCGGTAGCCAGTAATTTTCCATCTTTCTGCAAGTCGATACTTACTTGATAGTTGAACGGACCATCCTCACTGGTTGTGAGGGCCCCAGCATAATCACCATTTTTCGGAGACTTGCTGCTTAAGCCATTGTGGTTCCCTGGAATCCCGAGGACAGCCTGGCCAAAGTCTGCCCCAGGTCTTCACCACCACTGGCAGCCGCAGCCTTTGTGGACCAGAAGGGGATTTGCCACCATGCGACTTTGATACCAGGGCGGTGGTGGAACCTGGTATTGGTTTACTCATAGCTAGGCTTCCTAATGGAACCGCCGAACTCCTCAGCTTGGGAGACCCTGCCGGGGAGACGAATCCCCCGCTGTACATTGCAGTCCGACATCCAGGAACACCTCCCGGCCACGATGAGATGGTAAACCGTTGGGAGGTTTCTGCAAGTTAGTGTTTACAATTGTGTCTTTTCAGACGGATGTTATCTTTTATGGAATAATTCACATCCGAATAAATGTGGAATTAGGTGGTACCAATTAAACACCGTTATTATAGTATTACATTGAGACTACCCAACCTTCGAACCATTTACTGTCTCATCGTGGAATGGTGTTCCTGGGTGTAGGGCTGCGATGTACAGCGGGAGGGATTCATACCCCCGGCAGAGTCTCCCACTATGAGAGAGTCCGTCGTTTCCACCAAGAAGTCCTGCTATGGGTAGACTAATACCAGGATCCACCAACATCCTGGTATCAAACTAGTCGCGTGGTGGCAAATCTCTCTCTGATCAACAACGGTGGTGAGTGCCTGTGGTGGTAACGAACTGGGGCAGGCTATGGACAGCTTCATCTCCGGACTCCAGGGATCCAAAATGACTAAATCAGCAAAGCTCTGAATAAAACTTACGAAATAGAACTTGCGCTAGGGCCTGCACAACGTGACGACAGGCCATCCAAGTAGGTAAGTATAATAGTCTAACAAAACAGCCATAGTAAGATCACCATAACAAGAAGTGATAAGAAATGATATGCAAACACATACTGTTCATCAAAAGATAGAAATCATTAACTGAGTAGACACATTTGTAATGTAGTGTTAAACCCTTCAATATCGTCTATCGTCCTTTTCGCACAAACGAGCAGCACTATTCTACTACTGCAGCTCATAACGTCAATCAATGGTGTTAATACTTCATGCTGTCGTTTAAAAACGAAAAAGAGAATAGTGTTAGTTTAATAACCTTAGAAAATATTCAAATGACAACTTCATACTATCGTTGATCAATACTGCCGAAATAAAAAAAGTAGTACAACAAGTACAATATACTGTACAAAATAAACTTACTTTTATTTTGCGCAGTTCTGACGGTTCAGTCATTGTGGATATTTGGATGGCCCATCTTCACACTCCATTTTTGCGGAGTTTTGGTGGTTTAGCCATCGTGGTTCCCAGGACTACCGAGGTCAACTTAGCCAAAGTCTGCCCCAGGTCGTTGCTCCGACTAGCAGTCGCCGCCGCTGTGGATCAAACAGAGATTACTATACTATAATACACTGTACTATACTACAGCTTAAGCGCACGTGTGGTGCAGTGATCGGAGGTGCCCTGCAACACATACGTGGAATCGATCCCTGCACTCGTGGCCCACCAAGTCCTCCATCCCTCCGGAATCGGTAAATTGATACCAGACTTGTCTTGGAGGGGAGCGGCACTGGCCCGAAACATCGGTAGCCCACCGCGAGTTATTGTAAAGGCCAGATATGCAACCAATCACCTCCAAACGATGCTTAATGAAGCCGACTACACGGTGTATCCTCATGGATTGATCAACGCCGACAGCTCTATTCTTATCCATTTTATACTATAGATCACTACACTATGCTACACTACAACGCACTATTGTATAAAGTGAACGGCAAACAGTTTTTCACAGATAGCTAGTAGAATGGAATAAACCTCCGGGATAAAGAAAACCCCAAGCATCCGGAAAGATTAATATCTATAACCGCAATAACTTAGAGGAAAATGGGACCATGTAATCCGATTCTAAAGATTATAAAGAACATTTGTGAAATATAGAAACTTCTAAGCAAAAACTTCGCAACGAACACTCTCTTCCTTTGGACATTACGAGATTAAGGAAAGTACTAGCAACGAAATTGTTAGCAGTAAAAATCACACAAGAATGAGATTATGTACTCTTTATCGATTCAGAAGGAGAGGAAGAAAGATGAAATAAACAGAAAAGAAAACATATGGGAAAAAACAAATACGAAAATTGGAAGAAAAAAAGAATTTAACACCACATTTTCTGCGAATTAGTGCACAGGTACTGCCCAAAAATTGTCAGTGCTTCCGTAAGGCCTAAGAGTCACTACTTTACTTGCATCATACCGAAACTCGAAAGAAATTTACAAGTATGTCCTCATTGCCAGGAAAATAAAAAGAAAGGAAACTAAAGATGACAACTAAAGCCACACTTGGTTCACTACCTTTCAGAGACGTGCGACATTTAGCGCGACTTCTGCCGCGAAGTGGGGATACTCGTCCGCGTCTCATTCCAATACCAATCAATACCTGCCGTAGCATTCTAATTCAAGTGGTGCGTTAGTGTTTTTCGTTAAATAAGAGATTTAAGGAGCTTAAATCGTAAAAATTTCGCTCAGTGTAGTGACACTGCTCTACATCTTGCATCAGTACAGTGTTTATTATGTGTTATAATCGTTAGTCACGCAATCACATTGCTGTCCGCATTCGGTAGTTTTCTTTTCTATTAGTGAAGTTGGGCTTATTTCATAGTTTCATTATTACGGCGACATTTATACACTCCACACACCATTAAAAACTAGTCACATAAGATATACGAGTCGGTTGCTGATTAAAAATTCAACAGTGTCTCTCATAATGGACTGTTGTTCTATCTACGTTTCCCAGTAACTTTTCCAAGAGGTAAAAATTTAAGAGATTTAGGGCTTAGGAATTGGTTGCTTTTGGTTAGACGTTTTAATTATTGTTCCATTTTCTAGTTGCCATATCTTTAGTATCCTCCCGCTTTAGCGCCTCCTCACAACCAGTGAAGATGGGCCATCGAAGTACGTATCCAAGTGTACTAGAAATATACTTACTTGGGTACTTAGACGGTCAGTCCTCACTGGTTCTGCTGGCCCCATCATAATCTCCATTTTTCGGAGTTTTGCTAGTTGAGCCAGTGTGTTTCCCTGGAGTTCCGAGGTCAGTCTGGCCAAAGTCTGCCTCAGGTCGTCACCACCACAAACAGTCACAGCCTTTGTGGATCAGAGGGGGATTTGCCACCATCCGACTTTGATACCAGGACGGTGGTGGATCTTGGTATTGGTTTACTCATAACTGGGCTTCTTGGTGGAAGAGCTGGACTGGTTCTTCAGCTTGTGAGGTCCTGCTGGGGATCCCCTGCTCTACATTGTAGTCCAACACTCAGGAAGTCCTCCCAGCCATGAGGAGGAGCCGAACCGTTGGGGGAGTATGTTTAGTATGCACTGAATAATGTTGCAGCTAAACTTTGCTGAAATGTTTTTGGTGTGTATATATTGCCGCTATCATTCGCTTCTTGTTTCTACATATATTTGCCTAATTGTTCTATGTGTTTTCTATTTCTACAGAGAAATCCGCCATTAATTCACTTGCTGTGGATCTCACCATCCCTCAGAGGAAAGAGGTAAATGGTTCACCTGTTTGTTCTTCTTGCTGTTGTCACTTCAGGGACTTTTTCCCGGTATTCCAAACATTTTCGTTTCATTCGTAAACAGTCTTATAGATCCAGCCATAGTCCATCAAACAGAAACATCACAACACTGATGATTATTCCTGCACGGCAAACTATCTCAGTTGCAGGTGGAGAAGACTGGTGAATTTAAATACTTAGGTGAGGCTTAGTATTTAAATAGAATTTCGATTTCATGTTACAGAGAATTGCAGAGAGTAGTTAGTTTATTAGTTTAAGCAAGCCTATGTCATGTTTGTGTCAGGGCGTGTGTGACGCAGTGGTTGGAGGCGCCCTGCAACACACATGGGATCGGTCCCCGCGTCCGAGGCCCACCATGCCTCGGGGTCGGCAAATTGGTATCACACTTATCTGGGAGGATAGCAGTACTGGCTCGATACATCAGCAGGCAACCGCGAGTCGTTGTAAAGGCCAGTTGTGCATTCAATCGCCTCCAAACGATACTTGATGAAGTCGAATACATGGCGCACCCCTGACGGATTGATCAATGCCAAAAGCTTTAACCTTTTTTTATGTCATGTTTGTTAGTACTTGAACGAAATAATCAGTAGTATTTCTATCAGCTTTCACATAACTTCATCATGACTGATCAATATTTTCTTCTCCTATTCATGGGTTTGCACGAAGCAGATATGGAATCCTTTGATTCGAGTCCCGTATTCGCAATGTTTCCGTCTACCTCGTTAACGCCCATGAATAAAAAAGCTAAAGCTGTCGGCGTTGATCAATCCCTGAGGGATGCGCCATTCATTCGACTTCATTAAGCACCGTTGGAGGTGATTAAATGCATATCTGGCTATTACAATACTTCCGGTGGCCTACCGATGTATCGAGCCAGTGCTGCTACACTCCCAGACAAGTCTGGTACCAGTTTGCGGACCCAGGAGGGATGGAGGGCTTGGTGAGATTTGGGCGCGGGAATCGATCTTTTCTGTATTGCGGGGTACATCCGATCATTGCGCTGCACGCGCCCTTGTCCTTTATGAGTTATTATCCATTTAACAATTGTTGAAACTCCTTTGCAAACTTTTTATAGTCTGATTCAAAATGGTCCCGTTTATGTTGCCTGTGACTTCAGTGCTTTGATAATAATATGTTACTTATTTCTAAGGTCCTGAGATCCTCGTTTATCATAATGAATCGATCAACCGTTTAAATCTACGGAGTCGAAATACGCCTAGAATTGAACAACTTGACTAAGTCTTCAATGGACTACGGCTCGTTAGTGATGATGACGCCTCCGAAGGCATTGATGAGAAGTAGACATATCCCGAGATGAGCGAACAATTTGCTGAGTTTGCAGCAAGTACTTTGCGTTACTTCGTTATCCGATTTTTAGCTTATTTTATTGTTTTTTTGTCATCGTTTTTAATCGCTTTTAATCGTAGTCTTCCGATTCATCGATTAAAGTTTCTCGAGTCGAGGGTCGCCTTCGATCAACTACCAGTTCAAAATGGTTATAAAGAAGGTGGGGACGCGGAAGACAATGTGACATGTTGATGTCAAGTGAACTATTAAGTATTTAAATTTTTCATTTCAATAGTTCACATAAATATTTCTGCCATAGTTTATGTATTTGACTTCTCTTTGTCACCTAATGTTTCCTAGGTGCATGGAGGATCTATTGCGACTACCTGCACCTAATATCGTCGACTACACCATGACACAAGTATTATAGAGTCATTGTTGATGTCCAATTGCTCATTGTCCATTGTTGGTTGTATGTGAGAAGCCATTATGTTTGTAATGTACTTTTTGAAACAATTATCCTCATATTGCTCCCATCTTATTGAGCTCTTACTAATTCTTACTTCAATTTCCTGTAGATAAGACAATTCACAAGGTCGCTGAGGCGTTAAATTGCACCAGTTGTTTTCCGGAGTGAAACGATTCGTAAGAGCTAACTGCTGTATGTGATAATCACATCGATATATAATTATTTTAATATGCCAAGGAGTTCAGAACACTTTCGGTGCCGAAAATCAACTTTTTACAGTAACTGAACCGCTTCTTTAGTTAGATGACAATGAAACAACTGAGGGAAATTCTTCAAAGCCTTTGAGAATTCGTCGGTATAGCGAATATCTCCATGCAGCTCACTTGTTTTATAGATGAAGTCAACTGTTAGACTATGCGGTGCTCAGAACACAATGTTCTGACTTAAAAATATGAGACCTATTTACACACCAGGCGTACTGCCGTGGTACAGTTTTTCTGGAAGTTTTTCTTCACATAGTTCTACTTATGGTTGAGTTAGAAAAATGCTGCCTTCCATGTATAAATAATACAATACTTGAAAATTTCTACCCGAAAAAGCTGACCCTTCTGGTTTCTGCGCCCGATTGTAAGTACATGACTTCTTACTATGTCGTTCACCTCACCTGTGCCACCTGTCGTTCCACTGATCGTCGAGTAATTCGAACGGGCGTCAGTAAATCTTCCATTCTTCCATGTCGCGTACAATGATAGCCCACTGGGTTCTGCTCGCTCTAGGGACTCGTTAAGCATCATACCTTTCTTCTAGGCTTTTCGTAATGAACTCTGACCTTAAGGTCAGTGATCTTCCTGCAATGCGTTTGACATCCCGAGTAATCCAGTAGCTTACGTCTCTTGTCCATCGGTTGTCCTTCTTACACATTACGTGTCAGGCTCACCTTATCTTCGACTGTTTGACGTACAGAGCTGTAGCTATGATTTTTGATCGTTGACGCAGGTCGCTCCCTTTTTTGTGTGACACGGGATACTCCTAGCATCGTCCTTTCGACTGCGCGTTCAATAACGCTGAGTGATTTTTCATACTGTCTACTTAGCGACCAGGTTTCTGACGCATACGTAAAGGCAGGGAGTACCGCTGAGGCGAAAAGGTGGGCACGGAGTCGGGTGTTCTTTGTTCTTTTCACTGCACCCTCGATGCTCTTGAAAGTTCTCCAAGCCGCTCGTTTCCTTCTGCTGAGCTCTGGAGCTAAGTCGTACAACATGTTGATTTCCGGACCTAGAAAGACATAACTGGAGCATTCGGGAAACCAATCCGTTCCTCATGAACATCGTTTTTATGAGATTTAGTCGAAGACCAATCTTTCAACAGGGTTTATCAAAATGGGCAAGCATACGTTCCGCTTAGCTAATGTTCGTGTTATAAGGACGATGTCATCAGAAAAGCGAAGATGATGTAACTGCCGACCATCGATTTTCACTCCCATATTATCCCATTTCAATGTGAGCATGACGTTCTCGAGGTGGCGGTAAATAGTTTTGGCGAGATTGTATCGCCTTGCCTAACTCCTCTTTTGACGTCAATATTAATATCGTTGTAGAGTGGTGATATCTTGGTTGTGAAATTTTTGCACAGCTCACGAAGAATCTTCATGTACTCAGTAGAGGAGTAGAGACTACCTGATTATCAAAGTCTTCCATGACTGCTTCTATCTCATTTGAGTCAAAGGTCTTCTTTAAATCGATGAAAGTGAAACAAAGCGGTCTCTCCATACTCTGCATACTATTTTCACCATACTTCAGTAAGTCTTGCTATCGTGTGGATGTGGTCCATCGTACTACATCATTTCCGAAACCCTGCTTTTCCACGTAACTATCACTCGCCAATTGAACTGTCAATCCTGTTTATGATTACCTGCGTGAGTTTTTCATAGACGGCAGAGACCGAGCGGATTTTGGGATAGCTGAAGATGTCGTGGACGTTGGTCTTCCTTAACAACAACCTAGTCTTTCTGGATATCCATTTCATAAGAACAAATGCACCATGATGGGTAACGGATGAAGAGCTTAGCCAGTGTGTTGTTGAGGACTGGTGGAAGGTTCTCCAGGTGTTCAGATTATACCCTATCCGGGCCGGGTGCTGTTCGATTTTTCACCGACGAAATGGCATGCCGGATTTCTGAAGGGAGAACCGGTGGTACGACATATCCGTCCTCTTTTATTTCATATGTGGGAAGACGTGGTTATTGAAGAGATCTAAGTAGTCGTCGTAAATGATTTTCTCCATTGCCTTTCTGGACACTAACTGTTCCTGGTCGTCTGAGGGCAATCGTCTTGATTTTGTAATTGGCAATGCTTCGGTGGGCCTTGCCAATCTTTTCTGAGCCTCTGCAGCTCCGACCATAACTGTTACTATTCTCTCTTTAACACCTCCTATCGCCTGTCTACATTGTTTTGTGAGTTCGGACGTGAGATGGCGGTTACTGCTGCTCGTACGATTCCATGCTGGCGTGTCAGCTCGTGTTTCTGGATACAGACTTCTCTGGGTAACTTTTGAACTCTCAGCTTTCACAGTACTAACGTGAAAATGTTGAATGAGCCGATCGTATTCCTCGTCGACGTATTCGACAACGGCATCTTCCCAAAAGCCGACTAATGAATTCAGTAAATTCCAGTTTACCGTGGTTTCAGGACTTCTTTTTTTCAATTTAACGGCCTTTTCTCCTTTTCGCGAGAAATAGAATCTTGTATAGAGGAGGCGATGGTCCACTCCCGTTTAGAATTTTAGGAAACAGTGTTTCGTTGGGGTACTCTCCATTGGAAGACTTCTACATCCAGCGTTGAGGCTGAGGCTTCTGGAATTGCGAGCCACTACATGGATGGTCTTGGTCGTCATGTTAAACTCAGGGATTCGCTCACCCTGTTCGTTCCATTCTAATTCATGGATCCCAGTGTGACGTTCTTCAGACGTTCTTCTTGGTCCAATCCTGGCGTTGTAGTCCCCAGTGATGGCCTTGAAGAATGTGTGATCTTCTCTGTTGAACTTCTCCAATTCCGTATAGAACGCTTCGTCTTCTTCTTCATCGTAACTCGACGTCGGCGCGTAAACGACGAAGACTGTCAAAGCCGGAATTGATTCAGTTCATGGACAAACTCGTGTTGATTCTCCGATTCTTCTATTGTCGCATGTACCAAGGATCAGTTCTTCGCCGGTATTATGGACGGAGTTGAATGGCTGCATGGTCGTCTCTTCTCGGCCAGTCCGATGACATCCTGTCGTCTTTGTGTTGCTTGCATGATCAAGTCTTCTGTCGAGGCCTCATATGCAAGTGTGCATGCATTGTATGTATCGATCGTCATCGTAGCTCTTTGTGATCTAGGCAACGTAGGTTGGCCCTGAGATTTTAGCAGCCTCTCCGTGCTCGTCCTACCCAATGCTGCCGATTCGGTGGCTCTTTCGGGGTCAAAGGAATGAGATCACTTTTTTTTTTACTGTATTTAGCGTTTTTTGATACCAGTGTGTAGCTTGCTGAGCTCTAGACGTTGGAGGTGTCCATACTCACGGTTAGCTTGTCAGTCTTTCCCAGAGTAGACATGGAATTCACTCGTTGGAGGCGACTTCTAACCGCCTCTCATATACTTCGCTGTCACTTGATTGCAGGTTTCCGACTATTTAACTTCTATAATACGATCCACATGAACTAGAACACACCCACGCGCGCGGCGTGAATACGCCTTCGTAGATACAGAAAGCATGTGCCAAATCAGCGCAGCCAAAACAGGGAGTCATCTTCTGCATCCACCTGCTCCTGAGAGGAGCATAGGTCGCCTTTAGCTATTAACGCCCTAGCTGCCACCAAGAGACGCGCCACATTGCACTGCGACTAACCAGCAAGAGATCTCTCAGTGAGGGAGATCCGTGTTACTATGTCACTACAACTGTTTATTTCTATTAAAGAAGTAAAACTATGATCCTTGTGCTCTGCTAAAGCGTATTGAGGTTCTTCATGTACAGAAGGTAATTATTTTTGACAAAATATATTGCAATACTGGCGAAATCGTTGAGAATTTCCCATAACCATTCATCTTTTTTGGCTTCGTTAAGTGGTTAGATGCAGTACCTAAAAAGAAGAAAGATACTATACACTTTAAAATATTAGAAGAAGTTGTAACCGAAGGAACTTATAACGAGTAGATTTTTTAATCAGAGGCTGGCTCAAAAAAATATCCGGAATCTCTGGAATTTATCACCCAGTTGATGGGCTGAACACGTCATTTCTGATGACACATTCTCATGGCTAAGGTGAGAGTTGTATGATCGAAAGAATCGTAACCAGTGTTGCCTTGATTGATTCTGGACCTCGCAAAGAAAGGAAGCAAGAGTTTCGGTGCGAGAACTACGTCTTCACCAAATTTTGAATATAGCGAAGTTACTCGAATGCTAAGCATTTCTGTGTTGTGTATCGCGGAAATGACCGTTAGCCAGCTTATCGTGGTAGTATAATGGAATGAGTGAGTGAAATCTTATCAGTTGCTATCGTAGAGGTATCCTATACAGTATCCTGGGTTCTCAGATCAGAACGATTCGTTCCATGAAAAAGATGGTATGCAAATGAGGAATACGGACATTCGCACTACATTGTGAAATATAACTTCAATGATGCTGAGATATTTGCAAAACTCCGGACCGCAGGTGTATGAGGTGGCGAACGAACGCCCTATTGGCCCTTTCGGGGAGTAGCGCGTTCACCACCACACCACGCGGGTCCTTCGTTTCACCTGTCTCTCAGCTAGTTCTATCG